>VYZU01088801.1:0-102501 GCA_013401355.1 Ceyx cyanopectus | reverse complement strand
CTCCCATGCACATCAGTGGGACCACATCCCCATGGCTAGGCATAGGGACCATACACCACATCGACCTATAGCGACCACAGCCCCGCACCTCTCTCGCACGAGTGGGAACCGCGCCCCGTACCCCGCACACCCCTGTAGGGACCCTTCCCACGCACATCGCTCAACCGGAGCCTTCCCGGGCAGGCGGAGCCAGGGCCGTTTCCAGCTGCCCCGGGTGAACCGGTGGGCTCCGGGGGAAGCCAGGAGGCAGCCGGGGGCGGGGAAAGGCAGGAGGAGCCATCGGAGAAGCGGAGGGCTCCGTCCCGGCGCCTTAACCAAGCGGCGCCCCTCGTGTGATGACGCCGGCCCGGAGTGATGTAAGGAGCGGGCCCGGCAGCGGTGGGCGGGTCTAATCCGGAACGCCCGGCAGCAGCGGCTCGGTTCGGCGCCCGCCCCTGCTCCGCGCCCGGCTCCGCGCCGCTCCGCCCCCGCCTCCGCGAGGAGCGCGGGCNAATTTGAAGAGAGAAAGAGTCTGAAAGGATGATAGGAGAGGAAGTTTTCTATGTTTATATTCCATTGCCTGTTCTCCTTTTACTGTGTAGCTTTGAAATGAGTTTTGATCATTTTTTTCTATACCATGACACTAAGGACTTGAAGACAGGAACTTACAGGTCCCCTGCTCTCTCCAGGCTTTTTCCTGGACCTTCCCCCTCACCCCAAATCTCTCCTATCTCAACCTCCTCCATCCTTTAAAACTCTTACATCCCATCCCCGCACCGCGCCCCGCCGCCCCCCGCTTCGCCCCGCCATGGGGCCGCGGCACCTGCTGCTGCCGCTGCTCCTGCTCTCCCTGCAGCTCCTGGCCCTGCTGCTGGCCGCGCAGGCGGCCGGGCCACCCCGTGCCAAGGGCAACCGGACCCAGGGAGCGGCGGCTCCTCGGAGGACCCCCAAGCCGGGCAAGGAGCTTCTGAACCAGACGTTGGCGGGGCCGGGGGCTGCCGCCCCCACGGTGTCGCCCGGGCGCGGGAAGGGCGCGGGCGGTGGCAGGACGCCCGGCGGGGGCGGCTCGGCCCCGGCGCATGAGACGTGCTGGGGGTACTACGACGTGAGCGGGCAGTGGGACAAGGAGTTCGAGTGTAACAACAGCCTGACGGGCTTTCGCTACTGCTGCGGCACCTGCTTCTACCGCTTCTGCTGCAACAAGCGAGCCGAGAAGCTCAACCAGAGCCTGTGCCGCAACTACAAGAGCCCCGAGTGGGCCCATCCCACCACGGCCAGCGGCTCGCTGCCCGCCGACGGCGGCAACGGCGCCGACGGGGATGCCGACAAGTACGACCCGGACAAGGACAGCACCAACGCCACCGTCTACATCTCGTGTGGGGCCATCGCCTTCGTGCTCATCGCCGGGGTCTTCGCCAAGGTGGCCTACGACAAGGCGCGGCGCCCGCCCCGGGAGATGAACATCCACAGGTGAGATCTTCCCCCCGAGTCCGCCAGCCCTTCTGACTAGGGACGCCCTCCTCCTCTCCTAAGGTTCCTCCTTTGCGCCGCTTCTCCAGACGTTTCCCTTTTGCACCATCCGTCCGAGGGTTTCCCTGTCTGCCATGTCCTCCTTTCGAGCACCCAACTGAGGACTTCCCATTCCTTCAGCCTCTCCCTGAGTTTTCCCACTGTGTGACCAGGAATTCCACCTTCCAACTGGCTGTCCAGGGTTTGCACCCCTGAACCGTCATCTTCCACTGCACTGTCGCTTTGAGGGGTTCCTCCTCGAACCACTCACCGAGGGTTTTCCTTTCCGAGGGGTGTCCAAGAATACCCTCTTTGCACCGCCCATCGGAGGCTTTTTCCTTCTCACCATCTACCCCAAAGTTCCTCCTTGGCACGGTCTGTGCAGGAACAACCGCACCCCGGTCCCCTCCCACGCCCCATCCTGGTGCCCTGCCAGCACCGTGGGACCTCTCCCCGTCCCTTCCACGGCAGGTCCCGCGCATCCCCCCGCACAGCCCGGTCCTCCCCTCCCGCACCGGTGTCCCCTCCCGCACCGGCGTTCCCCGCGGCTCCAGCCCGGCCCGGGAGAAGTTTAGGAAGTGAGAAGGGAATTGCTCTGCGTCTGCCCGCTGGTGCCTTTGCCTGGTGCTCACAAGAGGTGTTCAGGGAAGCCGTGGTATAAGGGAGTGTTCTTTTTCTTTCCTTTTCCTCCCCATCTTTTCCCTTCTGAAGTCACACAATTGAAGCCAGTTGGTCTGTCCTTGCTGCTTGCCTGCTAGGGAAGGAGTTGGGTTCCTTTTCTCGATGCTTTTACACATTGCTGGTTTAGCAGCTTTAATAAGGGACATGGCAGAGAAAATCCTGTTGCAAAGCAAAAGCTCAGGCTTCGATAACAATTCTCCTTTTAGGCAAATGCATGTGGTTCTTATTTTTGGTGGTTGTTCTTTTTTGGTGTTTTAATTTTTAAATCCCTCTGAATAGTGTCTACTTCTCGTGTGCTACGGATCCAAGAGGATCCAATGTTTGCTTATCAAAATTGATGAGGAGCTTCTTTTAGGAGCTGTGGTGAGCATGAGTGGGGAAAGCCCTTATCTCCAGCAGACAACACTTCATAAAACCGATTTTAATTAAGACATTTTAATCAAAACAATTGAAACCATTGACCATATTTTGGAGGCTGAACTTCAATCACAGTCAGCAGAGTCTGAGGGAAGAAATTTTAGCTTTTTACAAAGAAAAAGAGATAAGTGACACAGTTTTTATTTTTTTGAGAAGATGTGTTTTATTTAGACTCCTCCCTTGATAAGATGGGGGTGCTGGCTGGTGGGAATTACTGTGTCTTCAGTCAGGGTCTGGCCCGTTTATTCCATCACAAGCCCAGATACCTGCCCCTGCTCTCTGCAAGAAAATAGCTTCACAGAGTTAAAAACAATGTGCTCTCTTGTACTGTGTCTGTATATAAAGAGTCCTGAAAGCAGCTCAGACAGACAAGAGGCTCTTTTGAGTGTTTTCTTCAGCAGTGTCTTGTTGCCCACCTTCCCTGGCTTTGAGCAACTTTGTCTGGGCCTTATCATCTCACTAAATGTGGAACTCTGACTTGGATACGCACACATCTCCAAGTGTGCTCCAGGGATGGATGCTGCACCCTCTGAAATCAGAGCCAGTGCTGCCAGATGTGTCTGAATGATTCCTGATGTTTTAATTTCTCTGATGCTTGCTTTTCTTTATTTAGCTAAGTTCTGGTGAAATGATTCACCTGTGTGTAGAAGTATGAATGGCAGATTGAGTGCTTGGAAAGCTTGACTTCTAGAGCATTTTAAGGAGTTGATTGACTTCTATAACATGGTAGCTGGTAAAAGATTATACCTTTCAGAGCTGTGTTACCTGAACTTGATCAACATTGCACGATGGTTTAAATATTATGAAGTGCATCTCCAGCAGACAGGGTCTGCATCGGTCTGAGGAGAAATGTGAGCAGTGCTCTAAGCAGAATATTAATACGGGGAGTGCAATGGTTTGTCTTTGTCTCAGAGCACTGCTGCTGAGTAATAGAGAAAGAGGAAATCAGAACAGAGATATTTCTATCTGTTTGAGGTCGTGTCAACTGGAGTTAAGTGCAACATCCAGAATAATTGATGACAAGTGCATTAAATCTCGGTGTGCAGCCCACCAAATACTCCGGGAGGAGGAAAATGACAATATAAACAGAAATTATTACAGAGGGCTAGAAATAGCCCATTGTGAACAGTATCTGACACGCCAGAAAGATTAATCAAGACTTCCCTGCACTTCACCATCAGCAAGATCACACTTGAAATTTTATTTCATCGTAAATGGTCCGTTAGCAGTGCTGTGTGTAGATGTTATTGCTCTGATATGTTCTCATCCAGCTTTTACAGAAAATCCTTATTAACTCAGTTAGAAAGAGCATTTTGATGGAGGCAGGACTCGTTTTATGTCTTTTGATAGAAAGGAGGGTTTACAAATTCACAGGAGAACTGTCGCTCTCATGTGAAATGAAAGGCTGTCTGTGCACTGAGATATGCAAGTGCATTTCAGAGCTGAAAATCCGGTCTTGTTTTCAGACACTGCCACATACCTCTAAAGCAGAGGCACTGCTGTGATTCTGGGCTCAGCAGTGACAGCAACTGATACTTAAGTTTGTTTCTAAGAGCAGTAAGTGGAAGTGCTTTGAAAAACAAGAAGTAAAATATTTATGTTTTACAGAAAGACTTGTCATGCTTTAAACTTGGCTGATGTTTTAATGATTGTAAAATATTCCAGCCTGACCATATACGAGTGACTGCCTCTTGTCTGGATCTAGACAAAAAATCCTGGGTTCCAGGTAGCAACTGAGGTTGATTTCTGAGAGTTATACCCACCAGTGTTTTGTCTACTGTTGCTCTCATTGTATCTGTGAGGATGGTTTGTTTTCACCAGTTTGTCATGTTTTGGTTTGGGTTTTTTTTTTCTCAAGCATTTCTTAAGTGGGCAGAGTATTTGCTTTCATTTCCGTGTGGGAATGAGTTGGGAATATTTGACAGTCAACAGGGCACATCAGCTGTTTGTTTTCAAAGCTGGGCATGTTTTCCTGTAGCAAGGAGGGGCGACCCAGAATATTCTCTTTTCATGGCCACGACCCTAAATCCCCATGCTACAGCACATAAATAATTCAGTGCCAGTAGTATCACTCCGTGACCCCTGTTTAGCCCTCAGCAACAGGAACCCCTCCCTGCTAAGCTAGGAATGCACACACTGGGAACTGATTCTCGTTTGCAGCTATGGTTTGAGATGGTACCACTTGCTCATCAGACAGGCAGCTGAAGCCTTCCCTTGCAGGCTGGAGGAGGGCAGTGGTGGTGCTGGCCCTGGGGCAGTGGTTCAGGCCAGCTGTTCTTGTGCAGCTGCTGAGAAGCAGTACTGGGGTTGCTCCCAGCAAACCAGCTCTGTATCCTGCTAAAAGGCCATCTCCTGTAGCTGTCCTTGTCTGATCAGCATTTTGGTTTTTGAAAGGGAGAAGGGAAACAATTCCTTCTGCTCAGAGTGCTTCACGGTGCCCCACTCCTAGCTCATCTTTGTGGCTACAAAGAGAATCACAGAATGGTTTGGGTTGGAAGGGACCTTAAAGATCATTGTATTTGTGCTGCTGCTTTCTTTGGTCTTAGCTATTCCATCCTCTGCTCTGTGAATAATAGCAGTGACTGTTTTTATAAATGAACATCCTTCTCCCATGTAGAGAACACAGTTAAATTGATCAATCCCTTGCCATTTTTACTCAGCGGCTCTGAATTTCAACAGGAATCAGAGGCAGTGGTACTGTTTGCTTACAGATCCAGGAAGGCCCGGATGGTTTTGGAAGATGTTAACTTAAAATACAGGAGTTTTTCTCTTCCTGTAGGCTGCATCTCACCACAGCTCTTGGGCCCTGTGGCTGCTGGAGGGGTCGCTGGAGAGTAGCTGCTTTCAGCCTTCTTCTGTGAACAGTGGAGCTTGTGAAAGCCACTGCTCTCTAGACTTGCTCATTCAAACTGTGATCACAGCTGGCTCATTCAGCTCTGCTCTCTGCTCGTCTGTGTTACTTGAGCCAAGCAATCAAACTTCATCCCTCCCCAGGGCAGGCAGGGAGTGCTAGAACACACACCTGGCCATAGGGACTGCACAGATTTTCTTTCTTGGATGCTGTCGTTGTTTTCTTTCACTTGACAGTGATTGGGTTTTATGCTCTGCTTTTTTTTTTTACTCCTCTGTCTCATTCATCTGCCTTACGTGTCTTTCATCTGCTGTTTGCCCTTCTTTCTGTTGTTTATTCCTGATGGTTTCTGAATCTCTAAAGTGACCTGTCCCTCTCATAGGCACAGAATATAGATCCACGAGCATGTGTTAGACTTGATTAAGGTAAAGCAGAAAAAAAGCACAGTCTTTTGGCCTCGGAGGAGTTACTCATGACTAGTTCTGTTCCAAAGCAATACTGCACCTTAGTGTACTTGGGGTAACTGCTGTGCAGGGAGAAGACCTGAATCTTGTCCCGTTTGCATTGATGAATTGCCTACTCCAAAGCAGGATGTGTATTTATACACATTTATACACTGCATGAAATATGTTTTTCCTTTTATTTCAATTACATATACTGGCAGAGCTTCAATCTAAAGCTCTGGTCACAGTTTGGTAGCTGTTTGTTTTGGCTTTCTTTCCTCTCTGAATCTGTTTTTCTCAAGAGACTGGCTCTGGTGATGGCACAGGGGCTGTCTGGCTGCAGACCTCCCCAGCCTGCTTCTTTAATTTTTAACTTCTCCCACTGAAAGAGGCTACTCTCAGAAACCATGCTGCCTTTACTAAGTGATTTCAGTGTCTCCAATTCCCATTTATTTGATATTTTCCCACTTTCTAATAAACTTTTTCTCTCAGTAACCCTCCATCATAAGGTGTCGAGGGAATCCACTCGAGCTCTGAACTTACCTTTCTTTTAGTTGTGTGATCTCTTACATCCTTAACTAACAGTTGATCTCTGTGTCTTTGGAGATCAGATGCCTTTTCAGACTTCTCTTTCACATAAGATCTGAACCTTATCAGGAAAAATGAGATCATGGTGCTTTTTTTTTTTTGCTTGCCTTTGCCCCTACTCGCATGGGCAATCTGTATTTCCTTAGATCTCTGTGTGCTCTATTGCGTGGAGGCCTCCAATGTCTCATTACCCAACCCTGGAATTCTTTCACAACAAATATTTGGCTGTCATTTGGCTCTTGCCTCAGCTCCCTTTGTTGCTGATAGGGCTCTTCAGAGAAAGTGCAGTTTTCTTCAATGAGTTTAAAGGCCCTTCACTGTGCTTCTGACAGGATTTGACACCACGTAGGTACCTTGTGTATGAAACTTCTGTGTGTTTTTGGAAGCACTGCATATCCACCAAGTGCTGTTGCTGGCTTTGGCATGTGGATGCAAAACCAGAGACAAAAACAAACTAAAAACCTGCACCAGCTGAGCTCTTAGTGTCATTCCTGCCGCCTTTCATGCCTGTGAAGTGTTTATCAACTACTCTTTATCTTCTTTTCCCAATCAAGACCAGTGCCCAGCTTCTTTTCTGCACAATAATACTGCTTCCAGCTCTCCCTGGGCTTGCTTTGCTGGGTATGTCTCTCTTCCAGAGCCTCCCTTTGGCTGTGTGATGTTAAGGTAGCCGGGTGGGTGGGAGGGGAGTGGATGCTGCGGGACCAGTCCCAGCAGTACAGCAGGTGGCAGCCTCCCCTCTGTGTGCGGGGACCGCAGCGAGCTGCCGGGGACAGGACTCCTGGAGCACCGGCCTCTTGCTGCCACTCCCAGCCCAAAACAGCCTCATACTTCAGAGGTAGATCTTGCCCCTTGCTGCCCTGCCTGCTTTCTGCTCGGTGTAACAGCTCCCTGCCAAGAAACCTCAATTGGAAACTTCCATTGTAAGGTTAGTTACAGAGTTGTCACCTAAGAGTTTCTTTCTCTTTGGAGCTGCTTTATCTCTGTCCAGAGATGCTCAGTGTTACCTGCTGGGAGTTTAGTGACTGTAGGAAATTCCTTCCCCACAGCACAGCAGCAGTGGGAAGTTTAGTTAGTTTGTATATTACCACTAGGTGTTTAAAATACTTGTGTAAGACGTGCAGTCCAAGCACTGCTTGTGCTACTGTTCTTGATAAATAACCTAAAGACCCTGTCCCAGAGACAAGAGCTTTACTTTCTGATTGATGGTTCCACCTCACCTTCTAAAGACAGGAGATGAGCTCACAGTGATGGTTGTTTTCACGTTGATTTATCAGTGTAACACCTCTACTGCTTCTATTTCAGTGTAAATCTCTCTTCCATCTACACACATTGATACAAGGGGTGTTTGTAATGTAATTATGTCACCTATGTGTCAGTTGTGAGCTCATCAAGAAGACTGAGTCAGGAAAGCTGCCAGTCTCATTCTGCTGTCATAATCTGGGATAATGATATGATCCTGTATGTCTGTAATTAAGCTTTCAGGGAAATTTGTCATTAAAGCTGGACTAAATTCCAGGAGCTTCCCGAAGAATTCTTTCATTTGGCATTAAGATTTTTCAGAAGACAGATGACTCCTTTCTTATAGCATTTATTTTCAAGAGAGAGAGTATCTCCTCACGCTGGGTGCAGGTGCACAAAAGCTTCTCTCTTGGAAGGGTGTCCTAATGCTTAATGTTCTCCTCTTCTTAACTCCATGGGACCTTCACCTTTTCTTGTGCACACACACAGGTCTCCACCACTTGCCCACTCATGTTACTGTGATAAACCATTGTCAGTGTCCTCCCCAGAAACCCTGCTCTGAAGCAGCAGCTGCTTTTGTTTCTGGCAGCTGCAGAGACCAGTTCTCTCTTTTGCTAACCTGGGACTGGTGCATCTCAGCACACTGCTGAGTCCCTGCACTTTCAGAAACAAGATCTCCTGTGGCAGAGTCTCTTCCAAGGGAAGGCAGTTGCCTCCCAGGGGGGTTTCACTGGCAGCAGCATCCCCGCGTTTCCTTCTGTGTATCAGCTTGCAGTGGTGGTTGTGGAATCATTTAATTCCCTGTCCTTCTAGTAGTGAGATCAAAGCACCAGCAGAGAGTGTGGCCAGACACGTGCCCTGGGGGTGATGCCAAGGAGGCAGCAGAGATGGGGAGAGCTGATGAAAGGCAGTGTGCACTTGCCTTCCTGGCTGGGTGTTCCCAGGTAGTGTGGGGAAACAGCATGGGCAGGCAGCTCTGCTGCCAGGAGCTGTGATGTGGGAGCCCATCTCATCAGAGAGCACAGGCTAACCCCAGGCAAGGCTGGCACGTGGCTCTAAGTGGTCAGCATTTGAAACTTCACAAGGCACAGCAGGTCTGGGGACAGGCATCAAACCCAAGGAGGAATAATGCCCAGCAGTGCTCTGTGTGACCTGCCACTGACTGAAATCCCTCTCCCTTGGAGAGGCCTGGACCGTCCAGGTGAGCTGGCTCCAGGGCTGGATAAATTGCCTCAGACTAACTGCTGCTTTCTTTTGGGGTTAGTAAGAGAGCACAGGGGAGTCTTTAACCTCACTCTGGTTTTAAGGACTTGTAGTGAAATCCTGTCTGTGCTGAAGCCGATTGGAGTTCTGCCACCAACTCCATCCCAGCTCTGCCTTCAGCAGGTTTTTAGTTCAGCCAGGCACTGCTCTTTTGATTGTGTTCTGCCAGATCCATTTGGTCACTCTCTTTCCATTCTGCCCCAAATTCACAGGACTCTGAACAGGCAATTCTGCTTTCTAACACCCCATACATAAGGTCTCTCAGAGAAGAGATTTTCTGAAGGCAATTGAGCAAAGTTTTATGTGTGTACAACCTGCACTACTGGAAATAACTCTTCCCAACACCTTCTTCAAGCATCCACAGACCTCTCTGCTCCAATCTTTCCTGCAGCCCACATCCCTCCCTGCTGGAGCTGTCACCAATGATCCCTTTGCCTTCAGTGGAAGGGATACCTCTCCCCACACCCATACTATCAATTAGTGCTGACAATGTGGAGATATTGGGAAAATAATTATTTTGGTGAAGGATGGGACTCCTCCAGCCTCCCCAACTCTGCTGCTGTTTACCTCATAGGTAGTTAAGAGTGCAGGTTGTTTCTCAGGTTGGTGAATGGGCAGGGTGTGCTGCAGCAAGCTGGTCCTTCACAGCCCCTGCAACTTCATGTTCTCTCTGGCTAGATGGTCCCTTCAGCCTCTACAGGTTACTTCTGCACTGTACTCCCTCCTATCATATTATCTCGTGTCCCAGAACTCACTGCAGAGGCACATGCTGACCATATTCCTTTCTAGTTCAGCTCTTTGTTTTCCCCTGTCTCCCCAGGATCTGGGATTTTTTTTCTCTCTAGCCCAAGAGGAAGGAGTCATGTGCTGACTGAAGGTATCCCCATAAAATACAGCCCTGGGTCACTGGCAGTTCTGCATTTTCACAGAGAGGTCCTGAAAAAAAAAAAGACAAATAGCCAGAGATACCTGGGATGAGTTTATTCACTTTCCTTGGCCAGTGAAGGCTCACTGTGGGCTCTGGTCCCAGCCCTGCAAGGCATTCTTCCCCATGGGTGCAGGATACAAGCAAATTGCCACACTGGAATTGCTGAGGTCAGAAAACTGAGGCACTGATTGTGGATCTGGAGAATTGGATTGGGAATGTTTCTCAGTAGGAAGAACCACTTGCAAAAACAGATGTGTCAGTCACATTGCCTAGCCTGAAGATACCCCACTGAAGCCATTGCTTTGGTCTGAGTCTAGAAGAATTGGGATCAGCTCCCTAGTTGGGAGTTCTCTCTGTGTTTTGAGCCTATTTCTTTATCACTGAATCACAGAATTTCCTAGATTGGAAAAGACCTTTACAATAATCTAATCCAATAATTAACCAAACACTGAGGAGACCTTGACTAAATGTATCCCTCAGCACTACATCTTAAACACCTCCAGAGATGGTGACTCAACCACTTCCCCAGGCAAGCCATTCCAGTGCCTGGTAACCTGTTTGGGAAAGAAATCCTTCCTCATATCTAATCTAAATTTCCACTGGCACAACTTAGGGCTATTTCCTCTTGTTCTGTTGCTTGGGAGAACAGATCAACCCCTATCTCTCAAGGAGTTGTGAGAGCAATGAGATCTCCCTTGAGCCTCCTGTCTCCAAGCTAAACAACCCCAACAAACTCTCTAAGCAACTCTTTCAGCTGCTCCTCATAACTCATGCGCTCTAGATCTTTCACCAGCTTTGTTGCTCTTCTTTGGACATGTTCTAGCACCTCAGTGTTCTTCTTGGAGTGAGGGTTCCAGAACTGCATACAGTACTTGAGATGTGGCCTCACCAGTGCTGGGTACAGGGGGAGAATCACTTCCCTGCTCCTACTGGCCACACCATTCCTGATCCAGGCCAGGATGCCATTGGCCTTGACCACCTAGGAACACTGCTGGCTCATGTCCAGCCAGCTATCAGTCAACACCCCCAGGTCCCTCTCTGCTGAGCAGCTCTCCAGCCATTCCTCTCCAAGCCTGTAGCACTGCTGGGGGTTGTTGTGGCCAAACCTGGCATTTGGCCTTATTGAAATTCATCCCATTGTCCTTGTCCCATTGATTAAGTCTGTCCAGATCCCTCTGCAGAGCCTCTCTACACTCGAGCAGATCAATACTTCCACCCAGCTTGTTGTGGTCTGCAAACTTAACTGAGGTGCCCTTGATCCCCTCACCCAGGGGATCTATCAATTCTCTTCTGTTTACTATCAATAAAGCCAGTAAACAGAACTACCCCCAGTACTAAGCCCTGGGTGACACCACTTGTGACTGGCCAACAACTGTATTTAGCTCCATATACTACCCCTGGCCAGCAAAGTGTGTGCCACTCCAAGCCGTGGGCAGCCAGTTTCTCCAGGAGATGCTGTGGGAGGTCACGCCAAAGGCTTTACTGAGTCCAGTTAGACAACATCCACAGCCCTTCCCTCATCCACTAAATGGGTGACCATGTTGTAGAGGGAGATCAGGTTAGTCAAGTAAAACTTGCCCTTCATCAACCCATCCTGACTGGGCCTGACATGATTGTCCTGCTTGTCCTGGATGATGATACTCAGGATGATCTGCCCCATCAGCTACTGGAGATGATACTGAGGATGATCTGCCCCAGCAGCTACTGGAGATGATACTCAGGATGATCTGGCCCAGCAGCTACTGGAGATGATACTCAGGATGATCTGCCCCAGCAGCTACTGGAGATGATACTCAGGATGATCTGCCCCAGCAGCTTCCCCAGCACTGAAGTCAAACTGACAGGCTTTTAGTTTCCCAGATTTACCTTCCAGCCCTTCTTATAGATGGGTGTTACATTCACTAATTTTCCAGCTTTTTATGGTGCTTGGGGCTGGACCCTCCAGTGGGGCAATCTAGTCTGGCTACAGAAACTCACAGAATCACTGAGGGTTGAGGCACCTCTGGAGAACAAGCAGTCTAGACTCAAGCAGGGCCAGCTAGAGCAGCTTGCCCAGGACTGTGACCACTTGAGAGTTAAATGGCACCAATGCTGGTGACTGTGACCTGCTGGGGCACTGTTGCAGTGTTTGAATACTCTCAGTATTAAAGAGCTTCTTCTGGTGCTTAAGTGGCTTTGCCTGTATTTCATTGTGTGTCCATTGTTCTGTGATCACTGGGCAGCACTAAGAAGGGCCTGTTCCCTCTGCATCCTCCTATCAGCTATTGTTACACATTGATAACATCACCCTGAGCTTTTGTATTCTCTAGGCTTAATAGTCCCAGCTGTCTCAGCCTCTCCTCAGTATATGAGATGCTCTTGAGCACTTTTGTAATCCTTCATTGGACACACTTCATGATGAGCATGAGAAGCCCAAGACAGCACTCCAGATGTGTCTCACTAGCGCTACACAGAGAGGAAGGATCACCTCCCTCAAGCCTGAAAAATCCTTACTGGTGATTTGCTTCCCTGTTGTACAAGGAAGTTTCTGTCTCCTGCATCTCCATGCCAGTGCTGAGAGATGAATGACCTCCACATATCTGCTGGTCTTCACACCCTGCCTGGCCCTTATAGGTGGCTTGTTCCTGGCTGTTTCCTCAATTTTCTACCAGTCTGCTCACATTCTCCTTGTTCTATTCTGGTTTTCTGTCACTCTCTGCCATGTCCCCTCTCTCGGGTTACTTTGCCTTCCCTCTCTTTTCTCTTTTTCTCTAATCCCTTTTTGCCCCTTGTATTTCCAACAAAGCCTTTTTATTTATTTTTTTATTTTCCTTTTGGAAAAGACCACATTTCAGTCCCTGTGTTCATCCCAGTGTGTTTCTTCCCAAAGTACTCAGTCCAGAGTTACATGAGAGCATTCCTTACTGAGGGAACTGAGAGCAGCATCTGACCTGCTCTGCCTCAGGATGTCCTGCCATGGAAGCCATCAGGAAGTTTTTTTCCCACCATACTAGTACAGCACTGGTCTGGAAACAACATCCCTGATGTCACTGTATCTATTCTGGGTTTAAGTGGAAAGAAGCTTTCATGTTGTTCCATAAATGACATTCATGAAAAGCCATCATCAATCAGGATCTCAGGATGTGATTGTAACAGTGACATGACCCTGGCTACTCCATCTGCTGCCACAGGTAACACAGTCCAGGGAGGGAGGTTTGTTTTCCTGAGATAAGAGATGTCCTAGAAAGATTTCTGAAGTGTCTCATAGCCTTCTGCAGGTGATTAGGTTGCTGTTGACATCAGTGAGACTAATTGTACCCAAATGGCTGCACATCCAAGACCCGAATATTGCTGGTGACTGTTACTCTGTTAGTATTGAAGCTTTTGCAGCAGACAGGTTTACCTAACAGACTTACACCAACCAAGTCCTTCTCCAGTGAAATGTGACTGACCTTCCATCAGTGTGGGACTCAGCCCTCTGTGCCTTATGGAAATAAACTGGATCACACACAACAATGAGATTGAATTGGCAAGGAGCTAACCAGTTTGATCCAAGTTTGACTTTCTTCTCCACCTATAACATTCTGTTCTGGTGGTGCTGAACAGTCCTTTTTTTCACTCTGTAGACATTAAAGAAGAGGACAAAAGGTGAGGCCTCAGGACACACAGTGTGAGGTGTTTGGGGCTTAAGATTACATCTTCAGAAGTGCTGAACAGGCGTTGTTTTAGTCCCATACACATATGAGCTGTATCTGCTTTTGATGGTTATGTTCAATTTCTCTCATTAGTCTGACACAGCAGATGTTGCTTTCCTGAGGATCACCTGTGATTTCTTCAGTTCATCTGAGAGTTTTCTCCCATCTATGCAGCTGGTGCTTAACTAGAAATCATTTCCTTGTTATGCTGGGACCAACAGCCAACCCAGAAACTAGCTTTTGTGGCTATTCCTTTAGGATGAAAACCAAAGAAGGGATTAAATTCAATCTTATCACCTCAGCTGTAGTTTTGTTTGTGGTAAGCATCTGTGAATTCAGGTACTGGATGCAACCAAGGAACGACTGAGCCTAGTTTTATGAGAAACTGCTCACAAATGGAAGTGTTATCCCAGACACAGGGTTTTGTCCTCGTGGAGGGCAGCAGGCTGAGGGTTTGGCTTTCAGGCAGATCATGATTGAGAGGACAAGGTGCTTCTCAGTCTCCCACGATCACAGACAATTTTCATTTTAATTGCTTCAATTATTTGGAGGGAATAGGGAAGCTGCTGTATCAAACCCTATTCAGGGAGTAATAATCATAGGAGAAGGGGCAACAGTATGAGGAGAAAAAAAAAGTGACCTGCAGTGGCAGGTGTTCCTAGACTCAGAATTGTAGCAGAATTTAGGTTGGAACGGAACTCTGGAGCTCCCTCATCCTGCCATCTGCTTAAAGCAAGGCCAACTTCAATGGTAGAGGAGGTTCTTCAGGGCCTTATCCAGTTGAATTTTCAGACCTACAGGGATGGAGATCCCTCAGTCTCTCTGGGTCCCTGTTTCAGTCTTTTGCTATTGCTCTGTGATTTTTTTCTTTCCTTTTATAACTGAGTGGAATTTCTCTTATTGCAACATATGCTACTTGCCCGTTGTCTTCTTTACCTTACACCTCCAGGAACTGCCTTGCTCTATCTCTTTTGTATCTCCCCACTAGTGGGATGTAGGTCCTCTCTCAGCCTTTCTTTGTCTTAGAATCATAGAATCATTTTGGTTGGAAAAGAGCTTTAAGATCATCAAGTTCAACCATTTAACCTAACACTGCCAGTCCCACCACTTAACTGGTTCCTAAGCCCTTCATCTACATGTCTTTTAAGTATCTCTAGGGATGATGACTCCACCACCTCCCTGGGAAGTCTGTTCTGGGGCTTCACAACCCTTTTAGTGAAGAAGTTTCTCCTTATGTCCAACCTAAACCTCCCCAAATGCAACTTGAGTCTTTTTCCTCATCTTATCACTTGTTACCTAGGAGAAGAAACCAACTACCCATCTCCTGGCTCCACACTCCTTGCAGGTAAGTTTTAGTGAGTGAGAAGGTCTCCCCTGGGCCTCCTTTTCTGCAGGTTGAACAACCCCAGGTCCCTCAGCCACTCCTCATAAGGCTCTAGACCCTTCACCAGCTTTGTTGCCTTTCTTTGGACAAGCTCCATGTTCCTCTGTGCTCTGAGTGATTGCACTCTTGACACTGAGAGTGTCTTTGACAAGTGTTCCAAATGAGCTGAAGCCACTATGGGCTAGTAAATAATGGTCCTAATACAATCTCTGTGACTGAAAAACAACCCTTAGCATCTCTGTACTGCAGCTACCATTAAATGGTTATCTGATGCTTAATATATCCTGGAGATACGTGCTGAGGGCTCAGTTCTGCCAACATGCTGTCTTTAGAAAATGTGTTGTCTCCAGTGGGATGTACTGAATGCTGATGCCAAATAGACAGAGCTCATTAGCTTCCCACATCCTCCCCAATCAGCAAGATCTGTAATGCAGTGGGGAGGTATTTGGCTAGAAATGCCATCAGGATCAGTGGTGAATGAACAGTCTTCTCAGGAGGGAACTGTGCAGTGTATCACACAGGGCAGGGACCTCAGGACCCAGCTCCAGGTCCTTGTGCCACTCATGTTCTGGTCAAACTGGGGCAAAGGACCCAAAGTTGAACCATGTCCTGTAAGTTGGTGATGAGTGAGAGCAAGATAACCCATGATTGTAAAATATGCTGAGCAGCCACAAATCTCTGTCCATCAGTGGGAACTCAGTAGCTTTCGGAGAACACCAAATACTAGTTCCTTCTCCTCAGTGAGGAATAACCATAGGAGCAAACAGAAGGAGCTCTGACCTGGGAAAGGGCTAAGTATCTGTCTCTTATTCTCGACACCTTCATCTCTCTCAGACCTCAGCACAAAAAACGTGTGTGCTTTCATGTCCCTGCAATGCCAACCCCTTTACTCTATATGTATCTCATATGT
Source organism: Ceyx cyanopectus (assembly GCA_013401355.1). Classification (NCBI taxonomy): domain Eukaryota; kingdom Metazoa; phylum Chordata; class Aves; order Coraciiformes; family Alcedinidae; genus Ceyx; species Ceyx cyanopectus. The sequence continues at coordinate 86,632 of VYZU01088801.1, read as the reverse complement.
GTGCACATATGTTGGATTATAGTTCTGTGTTTGCTCTCTCTACAAAAATAATTAGGTCAATAAGGTTTAAAATATACTTATTCTGTACAGGGTGGTTGTGAACTAATGTAATCCTTTTTGGAAGCCTCTCAGATCTTCCAAGAGTTTCTTTTGTAGAGCATGTCCATGTGCAGTTCCTCATGTGCTGGGGTTGCAGACTGCAGGGAAATGATTTGGAAAATGGAACAGACTCAGGTCTCAAACTATTGCTCATCTGAAAGACCAGAAAGATGGCATTTAAGGGATGCTTGTGGAAATGAGCAATGCCAACATCATTCTCATCAATGTGCAGTGAAGGAATTTCTCCTCCTTACATCTTCGTTGGTGTCTCTCTGCCAAGAGAAAAGAACCTTTCAAACTCTGTCATCTTTAAAATGCCACTGTCCCTTATAATCCATCCAAGCCACCCCTTCCTCCTCTTCATGTGGTTTAAGAGATTGCTTGTGGCTGTGCTAAGAAAACCAGGGCATTTCATGCTATAATTGTTCCACTGTGTCCATGGTATTCACAGAGGAAAAGAAATCTTTGAGTATCCACTCATCCAAGGGGAAAAACATTGGATGCAACTGAACTGTGTGACATTTCTTTTTCTTGGGGAATAGCAGAGACACCTCGATACCATGAAAGAAATCCTTAACAGACAAAAAGCTAAAGGTAGGGTAATGGCTCTGTTGACATTAACCCACGAAAATAGTTTATTCCTTTTCTTCTGGACTGCTGGTTCCCCTTTAGGAAACTCACCACTGTTCTTTGTTGAGCTTCTTGCAGAAAAAAATGAGGATTTAAGTAGTGTGGTATCCAGACTCCTAATCTGAATCAGTTATGAAGAAGTTTGGCTTGTGCAGGACAGTTTTAGTGTAACCTTTAGAAGATGACAGTGACAACTTGTAGGTGAAGGGAGTGCTTTGTGCTGTGGAGAGCAGCGCATTGCACTGTCACTGCCAGCAAGGAAAATGGTAGAGAGAGAACATAACCCTGGGGTGAAGTGAGTTAGTGGAGGAATACGAAAAACTAAACAATAGCCAGGCAAGCCTGTAAATACATGCAGCTAACACACAAAAAGAAATGGAGCTTTTAAGCCATATACTTTTATATATTATTGTTGCTGTATTTTATTTTTTTCTGTATATGGTACAAATCCAACTACTGCTGGATTCGCACAGTGACTGTGGAACTGAAAATCCTGTTCTGTGCCATTCTAGCTGCTGTGTGAAACTACATTGGTTTTCCCCCTCTCTTTCTCTCTCCTCAGGGCTCTGGCTGACATCTTAAGGCAGCAGGGACCAATCCCAATAGCACACTGTGAAAGAGAGACTATCTCGGCCATAGATACCTCCCCCAAAGAAAACACCCCAGTCAGGACATCTTCCAAAAACCATTACACTCCTGTGCGCACCTCCAAAAGTAACCCAGGTAAGTGCTGCTCTCCTGCTCTCTCTCTCTCCCATGGTGATTCCATCAGTGGGTTGTTCCGAGTCAGCAGAACATCCCACTTCACAACAGTGGGTTTTGTAAACCTCAAATGAGGCAAATAAATGACTTGAGAAGGCAGTCCACTAGAGCAGAGGAGTGCAAGGATCCGTGCTGATGACTCTTTAAGGTTTTTTGCTGAACAGTGTCTTGTTCTCTAGGCTTTTAAAAAATTCAGAATCAGGGAGGTATGAATTCATCTTATACCAAAATTGGTTGTATTCAGCTTAGAACATTGTGTATTTCCAACAAAACACATATGCTATGAAGCATAATTGGGATCTCTGCACACAGCAGCTGAGAAGAAAGAACTGCACAGAATTGGGGTCACCTTATCCATTCAGGTGAACTCTAGGCATATGCTGAAAGTGTGGAAGGTTACCTAGAAGGTATCCCAGGAGCCTGAGGTCCTCCAGGACATCGGCCTGGCAAATTGGACACAATATTTTTCTGATTTCTACTAACCAGGTGAATTTTGTCATATCATTTGACCACTTTTTGACTTCATTTCCCAACTGGCACAAGGATACAAGCCTCTTGGGTAAGGATATTTTTCTGAATTACTGAATGCTTCCTATATTGATAACTGTCAAAACAATGCCTTGGTGGCTGCTGACCACCTTTGTTAAGTGGGTTGTGGTAGATCTGCCATCACTTTGCTGTCTCTCAGCTGCAACTGGGTATGTGCATCAAAGCTGTGCCCTCATTCAGTCACAAGCTATTCAGCTTCACATCGAAGTTTCTGGGTGGAATTTCCTAACCTGTGTCACCTGGTGGTCAGAGGAGGTTTGGCTAATGGTCCCTGCTGGGGAAGCTTCTGAAGGAAGCTAGTGGGAGCTCAGACTGCTCCACAACCTGTGGTCTTGATGTGCTCTGCTGTTTGCAAAAAGGGCCCAAGCCTGGGGCAGTGACTGGTTTCTGGTGCCTTGTTGAAGTGACTGTTAGAAGGGTTTTACTGTGATGTGCATCACCCTATGGAGACAGGACCATGTGACCATGTTCTCTGGAAGCCTCTCCTGCTGCTGGGAACAAAATAATTTCCCTGAGAACTAAGAAGGATTTCTTTGCTCTCCAGTTGTCACTCAGAGGCCAGTGAACCCTGTAATTTTGTATGCCAGACAGTTATACTTGTGAAATAAAATGTTGGGCTAGAGAACAGAACATGAGGTGAGTTGTCTGGAAGAGGGAGGTGCTTTTGTGTATCTGGGGCTTCAGACTGGCTCTTCAGGGGATAAGAGATTCTGCCCCAGGACAAAAAACACAAGAAGTAAGAGTTTGTAGTCAGTGAACAGGTGTAGCACCACCAGAGAACAACTCTGATGTCAGCATTCTGATGAGATGAATCTCTTTCTGAAGACTCCCTGCCTCTTCCCTTTGTCTCCTAGTGGTGAGATGGGGCAGGCAAATCCTGAACAACAGCCCAGAAAGAATTCTTTGCTTGCAGCAGAAAAAAACAGCCAGGTTCTGGAAATCTGAATGAGGTGTCGTGCTTAGGCACTGTCAAGTCTGAGAAAAGGCTCTTGGGCAGGTACACAAGGACCAGAGTGCAGGTATCACCATGTTAGGAAGTGACAGCACCCAGTAAGTGGACTGCTCAGTCCATGCTGAGGACAGGGACATGAGGTGAGGACAGTGAAATGGCTGGGAAGGAAAGGGCAGAGTGTTCATGGTGACAGTCTGTTCACTCAGCCTCTGCCTGTCTGTGTGGTTGCTCGTGTTGTCTGAAAGAGAAAAGCCATCACACTTCAGTCCAGGCTGAAACAGGCAGCTGGAGGCCACTCCAAGAAGGTATTTGCAAACCCAGCTACCAAGGAAAGGGGCTTTACCTCCAGCACATCCTTCCACAGCCGTTGGCATCTGTAGGAGGGTGATGGAGCACTTCTGCCTTGGGACAGGCAGTTGGACCCACTGTATTGGGAAAAGGGAAGGGAAAACTTGCTCTTTTAGCTTGCCCAAAAGGACTTGTTCCTGGCTCGTTTGTGTCCATTATTAACAAGTCCTCATGTATCATTTAAGACAGAAAGCTAATCACTTACAAAAGATCCTGAGCTCATAAACCAGCCCTACAGCTGATATTTTTTTACACTGTTTCATTTGCAGACCAGGGCAATGCTCTGTGGTAACTGTGCTCTGTTACTGGGCTCATCTTGAGATTATTGAGGTGATCAGGAAATTGTAGAAGTAAATACTAAAATCTTTTGTGTTGGGAGGGGAGTAAATGCTGAAAAACAAGACATTGGGTTGTAGCACATGAAACTGGAATAAAGCTGGTAAGCCCCAGTGTGGAAGTAGAAGAAGGATTACCTTCAATACTTAATTTCTGGGGAAAGGAGAATAAAAAAAAATTTTAAAAGGGGGATGGGGGACAACTAGGGAAAAAAATAGAGATATGTAGTAGCAGCATCAAGGCAAAGCATTTCTCACTGGTGCTGAATTGCTGTAGAGGATTGCATCAGGATCTGGAAAGCATCTGGTCTATTGTCTGTGGTTTGTCTCAGGACTCCAGCATATGAGAGGTTAAGCAACCAGAAAAGGCTGTAGTTGTTACCTAGAGGCTGAGATTGAGTTTTATATTTGTTTTACCTGGAACTTCTGTTTGCAAACTTCTAACTAGAAGGGTGCCCTTAAGTCTTGCTAAATAAACCATAGCTTCATTTTTCCGTTAGACTTGTTTGGTGTCAGCAAGCAAAATGATTGTAGGTGACAGTGACAAATTGATGTGCTCTGTGGCTGAGGCAGGAGAGTCCAAACCAAGCAGCATGTGCAGGTGCTGCTGAGGGCAAGCCTGCAGCTCTTGACTGGCTGGCTGGTGCCTGCTGTTTCCTCATGCAAGTATGGGGAAGGGTCCAGTAGATGCTGCCCTCCCTGCAAGCACTCAAATGGTCCCAGCAGGAGATCACAGGATGGAAAAGTACAACTTTGTCTGGTAGTCCACCCAGCCATGAGCACTGTCTCCAGCTGTAGCAGATGCCTGAGGGAGAGTTCAAGACCAAAGTCAAGTCCTCTGTGAGTTTTCCCTGGCATTTCTCAGCAGGTATTTTCAGGAGTCTCTAAGCTCTGCAGCAGGACAGTAGGACCTGGTGTTAGGTTTATTCTGTACTTCTCTGTTGAGCTTTGAGATAGAAGAACCCAGGTCTAAAAAATGCTTGTTTGAGGGAAAAGAGAAGTAGGTCTCTGTGTTCTGGGCATGGAGACAATTGTCCTTCAGACAAGGCAGCTGTTTTCAGTAAAGCCACCCTCCCCAGGGGCTGTGGGAGACTCCATTTCCCACACTGTTCTGCTAAGCTTGAGCATCCCAAGTGTCTGGAGAGCATCTCTCCAGAGATTATTGCCACTTTTGCTTTCCTCTGAGAATCAAGCTCATGATCTTTTGGGATGCTGGGTTCACCTCCCCTTCTACCCACCCTCACTTCCACTGCCATTTCTGTTCATTGCTTTTACACAGTGCTGCTGTTCTGGTGGTGGTAGGCTCTTTGCAAGTAAGAAAAGCTAAAAGCTGTGTCTACAGATTGCTTGGGTCAGAGCACACCTCTCCAGCTGTGCACCACCTCATTAGTATGAGCTACAGCAATCTCTGTAGACAGGATTGCTTCCCCAACCCACACAGACCTCTCATTAGTTCAGTGTTTGCTATTGTCACAGGTAAAATACAATGAATCTGAGATACAGAAAATCCATCTCATCTAGCCATCTATTGGCAGGTTCCATGTCTCTGTCCCAGCAGCACCTTTAGAGGTGTTGGAAGGAAAATTCTAGCAGCATTTTCCCTGTCTTTTCTCCTTGGCCACATTATCTATCTTGACGTCTGCTGTGAAGGTCAGTGCCATTTGTTTGTGCAGTGGATGGCCAGTAAACATAGACAAGAATGAGGATAGATGGGAGAAAGGTCAATAGTTCCTGTGGGCTTGGAAAGTGTCCTGCATAAGCAGCAGGGTGCTCCCATAGAGGAAGGTGCTGCATTTAGCTCAGGAGACAGAGTTTGAGCCAGAGGCAATCCTCTTGCCATGTCCACATCAACTGATGTGTCAGAAAAGATGAGGGCTGTTCCTGGGCAGTGAGCTGATGGACATTAGCATTAGTGGAAAAATTAAGACTAATTTCTTACTTCAGATGAACACCTTCAATAGCATCCTTGGATAATTGAAGGTCTTCTCCAAGTTGGATGCAAGAATTTTGTTTGGTTTTCCTAACATGTGGCTAAGCAAAGCACCTGCAGAAACTAGCAGATGGAAGTTTTCTGGCTGCCTTGGTGTTGGAGGGGTAGCCACCTCAGGATTAACAGCCATGCAGGAGCTGTCTCATTGTTTTCCAAACCAAGATACTTCAAAAAGATCTTTGGCTGGTACGAATTTAGTGTTGTACTATCATAGTGATGGGACATGGGCTTGGTTTTCCTTACGAGTCAGGGAGGCTTCTGTCCCAGACTCAAAATCAGTGCAGAACTGTGATGCTGCAGAACATGGACTGAGGTGATCCTTTATTGACTTAGTGTAATTCTGACTCATTCTACAATTGACCTTGGTAGTATTGCTGACCTGTGAGAGAGGGGCTATTTGGGACCATTAGACTGATGTGGGAAGCTGTGTGGGAGGAGAATCTCTCCAAATATGCTCAGGGCAAAGATGTACTTGCTGCACTGCGTGGTGCTTTCAGCAGTGGAGGGTCCCCAGATGTCATCTCCATGAAGAGATGCATGGGGCAGGTGGATAAATTCTGTGCCTGTAATTATGCCACTTCTGACTGCCTCCAGGATCAGCAGCTTTAAGAGCAATGACAAGACTGTTTCTTGGGTTTGGTTTGTTTTTTTTTGTACTTGCTGAAGAAAAGACTCTGGCCTACTTTTATATTCTTTTGGCCTTTTAATTCTCAGAATAACAAATTGCCTCACCAACAGACTACACTAGTCTGAAACCATCTCCAGATGTGCCAGCAAAGAGCTGACCCCAGGGGTAAGAGGAGATAATTTTCCAGTGTGAAAAATCTTCTTCTATTCACCTACACTGGGGACGGGGGTACCCGCAGGTGTGAAGAACAGCTTATTGACAGGATTGCCACTTGGAATTCAGCAAACAACACAGGCTAGTGCTCTGATTAGCCTGATATATCTGGGGAAGGCTTTTAATAAGCCATTTGAGTCAGGATGTTCCAGAGATGTATGCATTCGAAGTGCTGTTTTCAGCAGCGCCTTCCACCCAGAGGCATATTCCGAGCTTGTTCTGAATGTGAACAAATGCAGGAGAGGCCTTTAATCTTTATGGAAAGTGTAGCTAACATCTCTAGCCAAATATAGGCAGAGCAGCATGGGGAGTACTTCCATCCTGATCACCACACAGGGGAAGAGGTCACTGCACTGGGCTCTGCTCTTCTGGGCTATGATCTCCACTGGGGCTCTGGCCCTTTTCCATAGACCAGGGTGAGTCTGGGAGGTTGGATTTTTTTAACCAGATTTCCTCCAGATTATATGGACCTCTCCTTGTTCATCCTTCTCCCTTTCCCCTCTCTCATTCCCCCCAGATCTCCAGCTGGTCTCTGCCTCAAATTGCTTCCTTTATTCCTTCAATGAATTCTCTAACTTCTACCCAAAATCCCCAGCAACTATTTGAATTAATTTACTGGATCAGTATAGAAATACATGTAGAAGGCATTCAAATTCCCTGCTGCTTCACAGTTTGTGTTGTCATTTACAGCTGTTCAGGGGAATACAAAGCAGGTGTAAAATGATCCCCCAGTCCCTGCAGTAGCATTTTACAGCCCCTGTGCTCTGTTGTAAGAAACTAGTTAAGGTGCAGGTGGGTGAAGAATTAGGAAAACCACTTAGAAAACACCCAGAGAGTTCCAGGAACAGGGCTTTTCTTTTCTCTGCACTCCTGTTGCTGTTCACTGACATTTGAAAAGAAAGAAACAGGACCAGCTTTTAAACCTCTAGGATCTGCTGAAGGTAAGGCAATTCAGTGCCACTCCATCTGCTTTTTCCTCCAAGCACACTCCCACTATGGGAAGCCCCAGTGCTTCCCACAGCTTTCCCTCCGAGGAAAATCCCAAATGAATTAACCTATTTTCTGAGCCACCTGAAAATGTCATTTTCTTCTGTCTCTGAATATACTGAAGGTAAGAGTTACTCAGTGTCCTAGCATCCAAAATATCATTGCCAAAAGGTCCAGCAGAGAGTGGGGAGAGGCAGATGCTGCCGTGGGCAGGGAGACCTCCCACAGGGCCTAATCCAACCTGGCCTTGAACACATCAGCGATGGAGAATCCACAGCTTCCCTGGGCGACCTGTGCCAGTGTCTCACCACCCTCATTGTGAAGAACTTTTTCCTAATTTCTAATCTAAATCTATCCTCTTCCAGTTTGAAGCCATTAGCCCTTGTTCCGTCACTAAAAGACCTTCTAAAAAGTCCCTCCCCCAGCTTTCCTCTGGGCCTTTTTCAGATACTAAAAGGCTGCAATACGATCTCTCCAGAGCCTTCTCTTCTTTAGGCTGAACAACCCAAACTCTTTAAGCATGTCCTCATAGGAGAGGCATTCCAGCTCTTGGATCATCTTTATGACTCTTCTCTGGACCTTCTCCAACAGGTCCATGTCCTTCTTGTGTGGAGGGCTCCAGAGCTGGACACAGTACTCCAGGTGACTCCAAACGGATCTTTTTCACTCTAAATATATCAATATATGGCCAGAGGGTAAAACCTGATGCTGTGGGGATATTTCATCCTGAGAAGCTGTAATTTCTAACACATGCTGCCCACTAACACTGTCACATCCAGGCTGTGATCTCCAGTGCTCTTCTGGGCCCTGTCCTTCCCTCCATGAGTCTGGGCCTGCACCTCCGTCTGCCCCCAGCTATTGCTTCACTCTGGGCTTCTGAGTGCTTTACTGAGCTCTAAAGTTGTAGGTTAATCTGTGAATAAAAAAACCTTTTGGGAAAACCCTGACCCACTAACAAGACAGATGAGACAACAAAATATCCCCACTGCAAAAATCTATTTCTCAGTGAACTTCTCTGAGAAGAAAAAGCAGTGACGTCTGTATCGGTTTCTTGTGCCTCAGAACCAAATACCTCCCGTGACTGATGTCAAGGTTTCAGGTGTCAAAACAGCTGACAACAAATTGGAAAGAATTAAAAAGTCAAATAGAATGAGTAGGTGGAGAGCCATGACAGAGTAGCAACATCCAGAGCACCGGGATAAATACCAGCTGCCTGCTGGAAGTGTTTTGGTGGAATTTAGCATTCATTCAACAGAGCACAGTCCCAGAGCCACAAGGCCAGGCATGGCAATGCTCATCATCCACAGAGATATCTGCAAACTGAGGTTACTATGGGAACTACTATTTTTATTGGGTTTTTTTTAAGAGGCACTAATGCAAGTTGTGAGGAGGAGAAGATTAAGCATATAGGTTTACCTTGAAACAAAGTTTCACGGTGAAACTCAACCCACTGGAAACAATACAACAAAACAGATGGAGAATGTGGAAATTAATTGAAGCAGGTTTTTCTAGCACTGTGCTCTGTGGAGAAGAGGCATCAGTGAAAGGCAACGGAGCTGGGGAAGGATCTGGAGCACAAGTCTGGTGAGGAGCAGCTGAGGGACCTGGGGTTGTGCAGCCTGGAGAAGAAGAGGCTCAGGGGAGAGCTTCTCACTCTCCATGACTCCCTGATAGGAGGTTGGAGTCAGGTGGGGTTGGGCTTTTCTCTCAAGGACAAGAGGAAACTGCCTCAAGTTGCACCAGGGAAGGTTTAGGTTGGACATTAGGAAAAATGTCCCTGAAAGGGTTGTCAGGGTCTGTCCCAGGCTGCCCAGGGCAGTGGTGGAGTCCCCATCCCTGGAGGTATTTAAAAGACCTGTAGATGAGATGCTGACAGACATGGTTTAGTGGTGATCCCACTGGCAGTGTTAGGTTAATGGTTGGACTTGATGATCTTAAGTTGTTTTCAACTGGAACTGATTCTATGAATAGGGAAAAAATCTGGGGGTCTGATGAAGGTGTGTCCAACTGGGATTGACTGTCAGCACCTTCAAGGCTACATGCACTTTGAGATGAAGTGGGTGAGGTTGAGGCCAGTACATTTGGGATCTTCCAGAACTCAAACTTGACACCATGGTGGCAATTTACATGCAAAACTGTTCTGCCTGCATTTAAGGTATTTTAGTTTTAAGCTGCTCAGGAGTTCTTTTGTGGAAAAAAACCAGCTAAGCCTACTGTCTAACCAGCTGTCTATGCTGTACCATTCTGCAGCTCTACTGGGTGCTGTGGAAGGGTAAAATCATTTTTGTAGCAGATTTGCTTCTCCCTGTTTGCCTCTATGTGTCTTGCTAGATCAATTATTGTTTAGAAAATGCATTAGATCTTTAGATGAAAGGCAGAAACACAATGTTTTCTTCCATTAATCAGAGCAGTTTACAGAAAACATCAATTTAAAATGTTAAAACCAATTTGCAACTGGTATTGACAACAATTAAGAAAGTAATGCAACTAGTTGCTTTTGACACTGAAGAATGAAATCTTCATAAGGATGTGTGGAGCTTCTCTTGTTTCATGATTGCTGATCCTATCACACTCTGTAGAAGTGTAAACAGAGGTGAAGAGCTGGAAGCAATACTCCATTAAGAATGTGCCATAATCAGTAAACTTTCCTTCCACTCTTGTTGGCCCCCTGCCCAAATATAGCAACTCAATCTGTGCTCTGCTTTCATCACTACCAGCTTCTTTTCTTTACCTCCCAGATGATTTTGCTGACTTAAAAATTGCTCATAAATCTACAGAGGTTCACTACTTTATCCCTGGGCTTATCACCAGGAGTAGTAAACTCCTCAGCTGACCACTGGGCACATCCTCCACAAAGAGCAGTGGCACACAGGCTCTGCAAAACTACAACTGTTGGTGCCTTGAAATGGAAAACTATTAGCTCCTCTTGCAAAAGTGTGAGAATGAAGGTGATACTGGGAAAGTCAAGGTTAGCTCCTCATGAATCAGTTCTTGAATATCTAACAAGTAGTTCATCTGATATCCACATGTGTAGCTCTTGGAGACCTTGCAAAACCATGGCTAGGGACAGTGGGATCATTTACCAGCTGAAATTATTGCTTGAGTCTCTGAAAATGTGGTTCATTAGTGTTCTGGTTTAGGCATCTAAATCCTAAAAGGTTCCAGTTGTTTCTTATTGTCTTGTCTCAAACTCTGCTTCTCAAGTTGTCTTCACAACACTCATGCCTCCAGGGTATTCCCACCTTCTGGGATGTGCCAGGGGTGTTTCCTGGTGGCTTTCAGCAAGACTTTTCTTTTTCTAGATTGAAAAGACAGCAGGAAGGTTTGCCTCCTGTTGAAAATCTGAACACAGATTTTATTGTTGGCTGCATTTTATCATTGGTGCAGTCTCTGTTCCTTCTGGCACAGCAGCCGTGTGTGCAGCTTGGGAATTTAGTCTGTCTTGCCTCACTTCCTCTGAAGTTTTATTACCCTCAGACCATCTTACTTGTTGCAGGTACCTGAAAAGACTCCCATGTGGCTATTTATATGAGCATACCTAAGAAGGAACAATATCCTCCTTCCTAAAAGACAAATCTTAACCACTCTTGCTGTTTGATTTATAATATTTGAGGAGGAAGGAAAAGGGAATAAATCTGTCACAATCTCACAATCAGAGAAGTTAATGGAAAGATTTCTTGCAACTCTCGTGGGCCTTGGGCAAGGCTCTGAACTGCAATATTAGCAAATAATGTAGTTCACATATCATCAAATCCTTCTTGGGAAAATAATTCTCATATATGTGGATGGCCTTTTGCAGCTCTATCCCCAGATCTGTCCCTGGTTTGTCAGCTGTGTCAACACCTCTATCTTCTAGTGTTAAATCACTTCTATCTTCTAGTATTAAATCTCTCTAAAACAACCCCACACAAGATGCTCAATTGCTGCTGGTCACAGAGTGATGCCCCAGTGCTCAGAATGACCCCTGTGAAAAGGCAGTGAGAGAAATATTAATTCTCAGACCTGTGGCTTTCCACACAATGTCTTCCACTTGCAGTAATGCTGTCTCTGTGGTACTTGCTTTCCTTTCACATCTCTCCTCCCAGGACCCCCAGCTTTTCCTACAGAGAAAGCAAAGTTAACAAGTTGCAGAGGCTGGGTGCAGTTATTCTGTCTGCATCACGCTTGCCACAGGGACCTGAACTCCCAGTTCTGCCTGGGGCCGTGTACCAGATCCCTGTCCTGTTCACATAGGCAGCCTGCACTCAAAATTCAGGTATCTGTACATCACATCTTCCTTGTAGCAATCACTGGGAAGGGTCTCTGGGAAACACTGCAAGGAATTAACCTTTGTGATGGCTAGAGAGTGCAAGGAAGTGTGGAGATGTGTCTGTGCTATAGGTTAAGTGCAGCATTATGTAAACTGAAGTGCTGCAGGCTGCCTGAGATCACAGACAGCGAGCATGGCATCCAGGTTGCACATCTCAGCAGAACAAGTTTTTCTACTAAATTCTACTTAAATATCTTTTGATCAGGAAGCAGGGCAGGGGAGGGGAAGTCGAAAGGGCTCCAACTCCCTCCACCTGTGAAGGATCCCACTGCTGCTTTGGATTTGGTCACTGAGAATCTCAGAGGTTCACACCAGAAGTTTCCAGGTTTCTGCCTGCCCTCATTGCATCACTTCAGTGCCTGGCACTGGCAGAGCCCCTCAGCACAGAGACAGCAGATCTCCTTTTCTGAGGCTACTTGCTGTGTGTGGGTGAGCATCTACAAGGTACAGGAATGACCACAGTGCGACATGACTAGGAGGAGCTAAGGTGAAGGAGAAGTCGTGTCACATCTACTTTACTATCCTTTCTTTATTGTCCTCAGTCCCTCACTGCAGCAGAGGTCAACACTAGGAGCTGGACTATTGACTCCACTTACACCTCCACTTGTTTCCACTCTCCACTTGCCTAATGTGGTTCAGAGTGGGCTTGTCCATCAAAGGATTCAGGCAAAAAAGTGTGTGTGCTGATCAACACCTGCTGTTCTCACTACTCATGGATGGGAGGGTTGTAGTGAGGGGACAGACAACTTGTCATGAGCTGTGATGCATCCTGACATGCAAGAGAATGATTGTGTAACCCTATGGCTGTCACTTCACATCCATGAGATCCCATGGAAGATTGCCCTGTCCTTCTGAAAACTGTCAGTAACACAGGACAGTGCCTTGTGCCAGCCCTAAAGAGCCAGCACCAACTCTCACAGCCTCAGCATGCAGCCTGTGCACCCTCTGAGGCATTGCCCATGGGTAGGAAGCAGGTCCTGAATCAGGATGATTCCTGTCTGAGCAAGACAACATGTTCTTGGCTGTCAAAACAGGAAAACAACTCCATCTGCCCATAGCTGTGGAGGCCAGGCTGTTGTCCCCCAAAGTCTGGCAGCTCTGTAGTCCCTTGGCATTGCTGGTGGGGCTGGGTTGGGCTGTGCTGAGCCAGCCTGTGACACTCACCACTGCTTCTGTCTGGGGATACAGGAAAGGCAGCAGGGAAGCATCCCTCAAGATTCTTCCATAAATAGAGTTGTAAGTTCTTTAACCAGAGAGCAGTTGTTTCTCAGAGGATCTGGAGTTTTTGTACGAGGCAAAGAGTTGGACATCGAAAATAGGGACCAGCTCTGATTTTGGAGAGTATGATGGGATGTTTATCACACCCAAGACCTTCAGTTTGGTTTGATAGTTTTAGACTCAAGATTTCATTAAATTCCAGGTTTTACAACATTCAGATTCCAAGCCCTTTAGTCCACAGGTGTCCAAGACTGTTGATCTTTCTTTTTACCCTCTGAAATCAAGTTACACCTAAGTTTTAGCTGCATTCTTTTTAGAGGAATTGTGCAACCAAACCCCAGTGCCAGGCAGCATAACCTCTGGTGGGCCTCCTGCCTGATGGAGAAATGTGTCAGCTGCTGCTTGCAGAACTAACTGGGCTTTCCTATTAGCAATGCTGTGATTTATCTGGAGGTGGAAGTGAAGCTCTCCCCTGGTGACGCACTTTCTCAGTGGTATGTGACTGAGAACATTGCAAAGAGTTCTATGGAAACCTGTGTCCCACTGTGCAGATTTACAGGTCCTATGGTAATCTCCTTTCTAACACCTTCTCTGTAACCATTTCAAGTCCTGGCAAAACCATTTCTGATGCTCACTCCTGACTACACCCCATGGCATTTCAGCCCTGGCACAATTCTGTATTTCACTGATGCTTCCTTATGTGCTGTTGTGTCAGCTCCTCTGTCTGACTGTCTTTGTTTCTCTGAATGTATTTTGGATGGATGTAATGCAAAAAAAAAACCCAAACAATCAACATTTTATGCAGGATCTCCAGAATCTTCAGCCAGGATCTTGTTGGGGTGAGCATCATGCTGAGCAGCTGGAAAGTTCAGGTTCAGTATGACTGGAGAGCAAGGAAGTGTCAGAGGCAGGGCAAGTGATTGACACCAGCGTTAGTGATCAGCATGGTTTGTCTGGAGCACTGAGCAACTGAAAAAATCATCAGGGCCCTCCACCTTTCAAGTTATGTGATTCAGTGTCCAGAAGAGCAAGACTTCTGCCCTGTAGATCTAGTTCCTTCTCTGTAGGACAGTCCAAGGATCTGGAGACATTTGGACCTCCCATGCTTGGACTTATTTAATGTTCAAGAGTTGATTGTGAAGAGCAGCTTTCCTGCCTTTGGCACTCAGGGAGATGCCATGGCAGCTTGGAGAGCACTGCTTTCCTCACAGAAGTAAAAATGTTGCCTTTTGATCTCCTGTTATCACCTTTCTGCTCTCATAAGATGCACACGTGTCAACCTGTGTCCAGGCTCACAGACTCAGGGGCTTCATTAGGAGCTGCCAGATGCCAAGTGCCCAGTCACTTGGGTGGAGACAAACATGGCTCCAGCCTTGTGTTAAGTTGCAGGGTGACACCTGTGAACATCAGTTTAACATCATTGTCAGAATGATACTTGGTGGAGCTAATGAAATATTTACCTTTGAGCAGCTGTAAGATCATTAATGTTTCACTGTCTGCTGCCAGCCAGCCCTTTCCTGATTTACCTTCTTGAATTTTTTATGAGGCTAATTGCACTGCCCTTCATAAATCAGGGACTCAGGCATTTCTGGGGTACAGTGAGAAGAAACTTCTCTGCCTTGCTGGTGAGGGCATCCGTGGCAAGAAACCAGGAGATGGAGACTGGCACAAGCACTAGTCTTCCATAAGCCCTCCCAGATTTCCCCCCATCCTACCCCTCGTGTACTGGGGTCTCTAGAGACACCCTGTTGAACGACAGAGCCTTGCAGCACTCTGCCACAACTGAGGATGGTGAGACACTGGCACAGGCTGCCCAGGGAAGCTGGGGATGCTCCATCCCTGGATGTGTTCAAGGCCAGGTTGGATGGGGTTTAAAGCAACCTGCTCTAGTGGGAGGGGTTCCTGCCAGTGGCAGTGGGATTGGAACTAGATGGTCTTCAAGGTGCTTCCAGCCCAAAGCATTCCATGATTCTATCTATGCTGCTGTGGTTCTGTGCTGTTAGAGAAGGCAAATCCTCCCCAGGACAAAGATAAAGTGGGAAGAGAGGGTAGGTCTTCCTCTCAAGGGCTTGTCCACGTGCTTTCCATCAATGCATTAAAGACCACAACTAATTTAGTTTGGGCTTGAATGGATTTTTCTCCTCTCCCAGGAGGAAACACATTCAGTGACCTGTCTGGCTACTTTCATAGGGTTGGGGATTTTTTGTTGCTTTTGCTCTTGGTTTTCTGTTGGTGAATTGTGTCAATACCTTTATTATAGCTAAAGAAATATTTAAACAAACAAATTCATTCCTACTGTCAGAGTTGCAGGGTCTCAACTCTGGAATTGCCTTTAGTTTTGGGGATGTGGCTAAGCTTGAGGGAGTGCTCTCTCCCAGGGAAGTGTTACATGTGTTTCAGGAAATCTCCCTTGTGCTAGATGAAAGGAGATAAACGTAAAAATGTTCTTTTTTCCTCTTCTTTAATCTGAAGTCTTGATCTGTTGATTGCTAGAAAGTGATGCCAGTGTGCAGAATATATATAATATATATCTGCAGAATATGAGGGTACTCAAGGAAGACAAAAGCACTGACATTTGAATCCTTACACTGTTAATCTTTAGTGAGGCAGGACAGGGGATTCCCATATGCAGTGCACAGGATGTTTCTGATGATCTCCCTAAAACTGACTATCTGGTGAAGTTTTGTATAGAATCTTATCAATGAAATGGTAAAAAGTAATCTGGACTGGACAAGAATCATACAATAAATTTCAGAGAGCTGCTGAATTACCCTTAGGTTCAGTGATTTAATCAGCCCTTGTGCCAGGTGACTGGAAGGTGGCAAGGCTTGTCTTCAGAAAGGCTGTGCTGGGAATGTGGAAAATGAGCTGGGAAAGCAGGTGCACTGTGAGGGAGCAGAAGAAAATGAAGTGGAAGAGTCAAGCTGGCTTCTGTGAAAGCAGGGCATCCTTTGTGAGTCTGCTGGTGCTCCGTGAAGGAATCAACTGATGTGTGGATGGAAGTGACTCTGGCAACACAGCCCAATCATTTTTCTTTGGAAATTGCCAGCGAGGTCTTTCATCAGCAGTGCTTGAGAATATCATGGGATGAGAGCAAAGGTCTTCTCAAGAATTAATAAGAGATGAAATGACAGAAATCCATGAGTACAAACAGTCAGCTCTTGCACTGGGCGAATGATTAGGCCTAGGAGATGTGCTGTGGGACAGGTGCTGCTCAGGATGTTTTTGAATGATCTAGAAAAGATGGACAGTGGGGTGACAAAAGCTTGTAAATCATGTGGGATTACTCAGAACTCTTAAACCCGAGGCTGACAGCAGGGATTTAACTGTACAAAGATCATAATACAGTGAAAAGATTTCCAACATCAGCCAGAGGGAGGCCAGCAAGCTGCCCAGGGGACAGGGAGCTATCCAGGAATCATGAGCACCTAGCTGGGTACCAATGCCTACTTCATCTTCTTGTTTAGTTGTTTAAAATGGGAAGTCTTGGAGAAAGCCTATTTTGTGTTTGCAGTGTTTGATTATCTAAGTGTCTGACTGATCTCACCCTTCCAAGAATCCAGGGCCAGGTTTCCTCCTAAGACCTCTGGGTACCAAAGCTGATGGTCGGATGTGTTCAGACACTAAGGGCATCTCCTGAAAAGCAACATACTCCTGGAAGACTGAGCAACAGGGAGCTCTGAGTGGTGCAAGGAGGTGCATACAGCACCCAAAAGGGCAGGCTGGATTGGACTCTTTGCACTGCAAACATGCCTTGGACCCACATTCCTGAGCCTCTCCAATGGTCCTTCAAAGCAGCCAGCTCTGCAGATGCTCAGGGAAGCAGCTCCTGCTTATAAAGCACATTGCTCTCCTTGACCTATTTGCTCATTACCTCCACAAATGTGATTTTGATTAAGGAATTTTCCTAAGTAATTACTATGGCATTAGCAATTCAGCCAAACAGAAAATAGTCCAAAAAGCAACGTGGCATGGTAGCTGCCCTGAAGGCCAACTTGCTGACTGCCAGGAGATTGTCAGGGAGGGGGAGAGGATGCCAGCACTCCAGGGCAGATGGACAGAGCTTTGTCCTGCCTACTGGGGCACAGGGTCCTCCAGGTCATCTACCAGGTCTGTGTGTGGCTTCTGCTACTCACCCCCTGGAGTTAGGGAGAGCTTTTGACACCAGCTGCAGTTTCATGGGTTAAACCCACTCTTGCTTCCAGTTAAAATGAGAACGTTTGCTGAGCTCTTGTTTAAAGCAGTGAGAGAGAAGCAGAATACATCCTTCACAAAGAACAAGCTGAATCAAAGGAACTGGTTCAGTGGTGGCAGTCACACATCCCAGCCTGGTTCACGAGGGACAGGCTCATGTATGTCACATCCCTGAGGATACACCCTGCCAGGGACAGAGCGTGGTGCTCAGACTGAGCTGCTGAACGGAGAGCTGCTAAAGCTGCTCCCTCTTGACAAGCTGACCTTGGCATCCTTCCACATATGGCATTGCAATGCTGTTGCTGAGCCACCTCGAGATTTCTTCTTAAGACTTTGCCACCAGGGAATTCTGAGCGAGTTTTGCCTTGAGACAACAAAAAACATGTGCAGATCTGCCCCAGGACTAGGAAAACATAGGCTTGGAGTGACTCAGCCTAAGGAAATTCTTGTCCCCAGGTAAAACTGCCCAAAAAAGGGGCCACAGCTGAGCTCACTTTCAGTGGAGAAAGGCAGGAAAAGAATAGTGTCACCTTTAAGATCAAAGTGACTGGCTGAATTCCTTGCTGTGAGAGTAACTACCTAGTAAACAAAGCCAGCACTCACTTTCTGCAAGCATCTGCCTTAGCCTTCAGCAGCTCTCTAATGCAGTTCTGGAGGAGTGCTGCCAAGCAAAAAAAAAAAAGAAAAAGAAAAAGAACTCATTCCAAGGCTTCAGTGGTGAAAATATAAATATCCCTCTTGATAATTTTGGGTGCCACAATCCGTCAGTGGCTGTCTTCTGCAGTTTAGCTCCTGGACATCTCCTGACAGCATGGACACTAAAGCATTCCCATCCTCATGTCAAATAGGCAGGTGCTGGGGCTTTTTTCTTTTATTCCCAGCAGCCCACAAAGCTGAGTGGGAGGCTGTGGGTGTGTTGGGACAGGTTGGGTGTGTGGAGCATGGCCACCCAGGAGATAGAAGTTATCTGGTGCTGTCACCACTGTGTGTGGTTGTGTGTGATCAGAGGTGCAAATAGTGCAAGGCAGGGTACATAAAGAGCCGGGCAGGACACCTCCCAGTCTTTGCCTACTCTGAACACCCCCAGAATTCTAGGCTCCTCCAACTGTCCACACGTACTGATTTACTAGCATTTTGTTATTTAGTGGAAGCTGCCTGTTTGTCAGCTCTCTCCAGCCTCTTCCTTCAGTCCCAGCACACATTAAAACACTTCCAGGAAGCTTTCCCATTTCTTTCTTTTCTTAGTAGCCTTTTAACTTGTTTCCATCTTTATTATGCATAAAAAAATTATAATATCACCCTTGTCTTTTAGGCTTGGTTGTAGCTCTTTGTACCCTTTGTTTCTGTTCAGTCATTTCCAGCCCAGTCTGGACTGCTCTATTTAAACCTCCAAACCCTACTGGAGCAAGTAAGGGCAAGCATGACATGCATGAGAGATGTTGGTCTTACATTCAGCCTGTTAAACTTGAGATCTCAAGTGTGTTACCAGCTAATCTTTGGGATACACACACTGCACAACCACATCAGCCACTAAAATACAGAGCAGGTTGTGAAAGCCATCTCCAACACTTCTGGAATGAAGGATTCCTGAGGGATTTCTGCTTTGGGATAGAATCCCACTGCTAGAAAACATCTTGGCTTGTGTGTGCCAATGCAGGGCTATGCCTTGCTCACCCATTGCTTGCCATGATCACCCAGTGTATCAGTACCAGCTCTCACCATAAAGGATGGAGCCACCTTCAGGGGTCACCTGCAGAGCAGCCCAAGTCCAGGAATTCAGGAAAGCATGAAAATATAATCAGCTAATAATCAATAAAAGAATCTCTGATAATCATGTAAGAGCAACATCCCTGTTATTCCACAGCTATTTTTAAAGCAGCATAGACTTCCTCTCCCAAACAACCCTCCATTGCTTTTAATGTTATTTTTAGGAGGTTTCCAAGTACTTAATGGCAGATAGAATCAACAGCTACAATTTATGGGGAAAAATGAGTCAGGAGGAGAGGAGTTATGAAACATTTCCTCCAAATCAACTAGCCCTGATGGAGACAAGCCAGCAACAGCAGACAGGTCTTCTGAGCCCTGGTGTTGATCTGTCTTCTAGGAGACACTGTGTTCAGAAGCAGCATGATTGCACCCAGAGCTTGTGTCCTGTGGGGGTGAGTGTTCGGGTGGCTACTGAAAACACAGCTCAGGACAACATCCCTTCATAGTGAGCTGGTCTTCTGATCCCTAGGAAACAGCAAGAGCTTTGGCAGAGGGAGTGCTGTGGGATGCCATGGAAGGGCCACCACTGGACTCAGAGTTCAGGCAACCATAGCAACAGGCACTTGGTGCTCAAGGAGCTCCACTGGTGAGTGAACAATGGGTTATTTAGAAATGTTCATGAAAAGTTGCCTCCTGAGTTGGAAACTAGGACAAGGAGAGCTGATTATTAGGGTAAAGGGGGGATGAGAAGATGTGAAGAGGAAAACAGAGGGATTCCCATACTGCAGATGTCACACAAGTGAGTGATAAGATCCCAAATGCCTTTGAGTAATTGAGCATGATGTCCCCCCTCAGATTGATTTAAGAAAGGATCTAGAGCCTTTATAAACTTCAACAGGCAACTATCTGCATCTTTAGGCACTTGAATTGCCTGCAAGAGCTCTTCCCAGTCTTTTCTAGTGTCAGCAGAATTTGCCTCTTAAGTACTGTCTTTTCTTTCTTAATTGGGTTCAGTCTGAGATGTGAGTTTTTGAAGTCATTGTTCCTAACTTCCTTGCTTCCAATTGAAAGGAGAACCCATCAGTGACTATGTAAGTGTGTGAAACAGAACAATTTGCATCCCCAGCCTGTTACTTCCATATAGGCGTTTATTTACTTACAATTATAAACAGAGCACTTCAGAAATACTCATATAGAACCTTCCAAAGCCCAGCTGAGAAAATATTATCACCACTTCCCAGTTGTCAAACTGAAGCAGAGGTGGAGACAGGACTT
The DNA here is from genome assembly GCA_013401355.1 of Ceyx cyanopectus. Taxonomy (NCBI): domain Eukaryota; kingdom Metazoa; phylum Chordata; class Aves; order Coraciiformes; family Alcedinidae; genus Ceyx; species Ceyx cyanopectus. Next base: position 66,436 of record VYZU01088801.1, on the reverse strand, counting down.
GTCCAGAGAGTCCAAGCAGGCTAACATCACAAGCAGGCTGTCAGCTTTCCTTCCACTGTAGCCATCACTGCTTCACCCATCATCCTCCCCCATTCAGCCAGGCACAACCCACCCTGCTCAAACACTGTCTTCATAGCACTGACTTGAAACTTCCCCCTTGGAGGAAAAGCTTGAAATATCCTGTATTTCAGTTAATTTTGTTCTAGCCTGCTGAGGAGGGTTAAATGAGTAAGGTTTTCCTTAGGTTTAATTCTTTATTTAATTCTTAATTCTTGCCTTAGTAAGGTTTAATTCTCCAGCTAAGGGTGCTAAGCTCAGCATTTCCTTTCTCCATCCATAACAGCCTACAAGAGGCTTCAGGTTGGGTGGCATAGCTGGGTTTGCACCACTTTCAGGAGTTAAATTATCCCAGCTTCTGACCAACTATTCCTATTTAACTCAACCAGAATCTTGTCTCCAGCTCAGAGGAACAACGGGCTTGATTTATGAGGTACCCTCACTTGGTTCCTTCCCCCAGCTGACCTCTTGTGCTCAGCAGTGCAGGCAACAGGGAAAATCCCTGAGCCCAAACAGCACAGGCACTGTCAGGGAGTCAGGCAATGCAGGGAGGCTTCCCTCACCAGGCACAGCAGGGTGTGCAAGGAGGTCTTTCCACCCTTGCACATCTGGAGTTTCCAGTAGCCATCTGGAGTTTCCAGTAGCAAACTTATTTTAGCAGAGGCACCCACAGCAGCTGGCATCTGTCAGGCTATGGTTTGGAAATGATAAACCATGCCTACTTTGCTGGAGGAAAAGATCTTCAGCATGCAGATGGCTGCTCAGAGGGCTCACTTGCCTCACATTTAGAGCCTTCAGGGCTGGGTTAGATCAGTCATCACAGCAGCTGACATTAGACTGCAGGGGCAAGACCTGGGCAACGTTTGGAGGTTGCTCTTTCTTAATGGTTGGCATGCAGTGTGAGCATCACATCAGGAAAGGAATGGGAACTGTGACTGTTCCTTCTTGATGGCATTTTGGGATCCTTTGGAATTGCTCCGGGGTCCTTCTGGACTTCGAAAGTGGGTTGTGTTGAATTTTGAGAAGCTTGAATGACAGCACAAAAGATCCAGAGGCGGATGATGTGCCTTGGTAAGTGTTCATAGGCACCCGTGTGGTGTAGTGGGCCACCTTCATTCAGGGCTAAAGGCAAGAAATACTGCAAACAGAGCTGCTCCTGCTTGTGAAGCTGAGAGGAATTCAGTGCCAGGATGACTGCTAGAAGAAACTGCCAGCATCTTGTAAAAAATCTGTTGTTTCCTAGAGACAGAAGGAAAAATCATCTCTGTGTTTATGGTGTAACAGTGTCAGTTCAAACTCCTGTCCCAGATGCAAAGGGGTGCAGGCCTGACATGGGCTTTCCAAAAACCCAGTCTGTTAGACATGGACATTGAATTGCTTGACTCCTGGAGAAATACCTGCTCTCATCTTGGTCCTACCAGCATGAAAAAAAAAAAGACATCTCTGACAACCTGAACTTCTGGCCAACCCAAGCTGCTTCCACAGCCACAGAGCTCAGGATAAGAGTAGGAGAGTTAGTGGTTTGGTGTGTGACACTGCCCATCACCTTCCCCTGTTCTGTTCATGAGGAACCTTTCACATCTGTGAGGTCATAGAATGGCCAGAATAGAATATCATCCATATCTGCTCTCAGATCTCCTGAGATGACACCTGAAAAGTCAGTGAAACCCTCTGACATCTTTTACTATCTAGATGTGAAACTGAGGACAGGGGGAAGGGAGAACATCACAGCCATTCCCATTGGATTTGGAGCCAAGGGACCATGGGATAACCCCACCAAGCCCCAGTCATTCCCTTCAGCTGTATCTGACTTTTCTCATCGAGTCTGTGTCAATTCAGGTCCCTCGTTGCCTGTCTTGAAATCAGCTGATCTCTGCAAGTCCCAATGAGCCCGAGAAGCTCTGTCCCTGGGAAGATTTTTTCATTAGTGGATCTGAACAGCACGTTTTGTTACTGGCTGATTTTCATTACAGGACTAAGACTCCCCAGGGACTCATTTGCTTCCTCCTGCAGTGGCAGGGGTGGGGAACATGCTGGGGTGGAGCAATTGCTGCTCAGCATGTTGCAGTGGTTGCAGCAGTGCAGGGAAGGGAGCTGCCCACAGTTCTCAGCTCTTTCTTTGCTTTTAAGGCATTGTTGTGGTGATGGTGATGATGCCATAGCTCCATCTCTCCTTATTTCATGCTTTGGGGGGTTAATCAATGGCTTGCACCAACTGTGTCTCAGTGTGGTGGGGGGGCTGATGTTTGTGGCTTTGTGATATGTATCAGCCAGGCTCTGTCCCTGGGCTCTCCTCATAGCTGAGCAATAATTGCATATTAAGACCTGGATTAGCCACTCCCAGGTCTTTTCCCTCCTTCAAGTAACATAGAAATCAAGAAACAGAAATTTAAGCAGTTCAGCAACACAAAAACTCCCCCCAGTTAGTGTAGGGGATGGAGAATCTCCTGCCACGTGCAGCTTGTGATCCCCATTAGCTCTTGCCATGGATTTATTGCAGTTCAGCACAGGAGGCTGTCATCTTCCACCATACACAGCATGCATATGGTCAGGTGTCTTTTCCAGGAGTGCAGCTCACAAGGTGGTTACCACCATTTGCACAGCAGTTAAAGCACAACCCAGTTTCCCTTTGAGCATCAGCTGCCAGGGTGTGAAGTGTGGGAATATCTGCTGATCTTTCTTCAGAGCCACCTGTACAGTCTGTGACAGATACAGATCAAGGCAAGTTTCCTCATTCCCAAATCACAGTGAGACCACTGACCCCTCCAGCCTGCTCAGCTCTGTGCTCTGGTCTCATGTTTGACTCTGGCAGTGGGCAGCTTCTCCTCCCAACCAGTGACAGATGGATGATAATCTTCCCTTTTAGACAGCTCATCCCTCTGCCACACAGCTGAAGTGGATAAAACAGAAGTTCTTCCATAGTTGTAAAATCTTTTGTTAGCATCCAATATTGCCAGGATACTCTGGCACCCCAAGGGCAGTTTTCCTTGGATATTAGGCTCTTTGCACTCTCCAGATCCCAGCTGTGGAGCCCAGGTGACATGTCTGTGCTGACTCCTGCCCTTAGGTTTGCACCAGAAGATGACAATCTCTCCAAGAACAGAGATGGTTTTGTTATATTTCTCAGTGTGTATTCTTCCCTGAGCTTCCTTTTCAACACACTGATGCATTTAATGTCGATTTTCTCCAAATGGAAAAGACAAGGTTTCCTGCTCAAAACAAATTGTCACTTTAACAGTCTCTCACCTAAAAATAGTAGAAAAATAATAGAAATCCAGAGTGAAGTGTTTGATTGGCCTGATAGATCATCTTTTTTTTTTTCTTTCTAATGATCAGGCAGTTCCTTTTCATGCAATTTTAGCCATAGTTTCCATCCAGCTTTGTCTGACATCTCCCAAGCTAGAAGCCTGTCCTGAATTAAGAGGTAGGTCTTCTTGATGTCTTCTGGTGCCTTTTTCTTTGTGGGTCAGGCACAGAGAGGCAAATCTCACACACATTCATCAGCTGAATGCCACTTGAACTCCAAATAGGTACAGAAACATTAGTCTCCAAATACATTGTGGTTTCTTTTGCTCACACTGGCAGTTCTGTGAGCACAGAGGGGCTGATGGTGTGAGTACAGTTGCAGAGTACCCTGTACACAGATGTAGCTTTGTCCCTGGTCCTGTTGACAGAGGAAGGCTGCCACAAGGGCTGTAGGATCTCCAGACAGCTGCCTGGTTGCTATAAAAATGGAATTGCACGGCTCTAAAATGGAATTGCACTTGGTGTGTGGGTTGCAGTAGCACAGAAAAGTCACAGTGCTGCACTAGGTAGAAGAAAACAGCCACGAGGGTTAGTGAGAGGATACAAATCACCATAAGCCACCTGAGAAATCTTTTTCCTCCTAAAACATGCTGGGATACCAGTGAAAAAAAATTCCCAAAGCTAACTGGGGTCGAAATTCATAGAATCACAGAATCAAGATTGGAAAAGACCTTGAAGATAATCAAGTCCAACCACCCACCAATACCATTGTGACCACTAAACCATGTCCTGAAGAGCCATGGCTACATGTTTCTGGACACCTCCAGGAGATGGTGACTCCACCACCTCCCTGAGCAACCTGTTCCAATGCCCCACACTCCTGTTCCTAATGCCCAGTGTAAACCTCCCCTGGTGCAGCTTCAGCCTGTTTGCTCTCATCCTATCTCTAGGTACCTGGGGGGAGAACCAACATCCCCATCACTACAGTCTCCTTTCAGGTAATAGAGAGCAAAAGTGCTTTCCCTCTGACAGCTTGGTGCTGTGTTTCACTGTGTGCTCACCACCACTCCCCTTTTTACAGTGTATTTGGCAAAGCAGGCCAAGCACAAGCGTGCTGGGGGAGTGCTTCATCACTGGTCATTATTGCCACCACTGTCCAAGTTGTGTCAGAATTGGCATCTCCATGAGGCCATAGAACTGTAAAAGCAGCAAAACAAACAAGCACAAAACCTGGGAAGCAGCAAAACAAGAGTCAGCTCAGCCTAGACAGTGCAATGTACCATTAGCAGCCATTCCCAAATCTGGCTTTTTCAATTAGTGGGTGAGCTCTTTCAGTTTTGAATCCATTCAGTGGGTTGGGTTTTTTTTGTTGCTCTGTCTTTCCAATTGGCCACGTCCTCCCCATTTCACACTGCCTTCCCTGGATTGCAAGATCATTACATTAAAGTCTTGCTCACACATCTAAAACCCTTCCAAATACTGGCAAAGGTCAAGCTGGTGTATGCTGCAGGGTAAAACCAGAGACCATTTCCATATCAAGGCAAAGCCAGTCAACTAGGCTTTGTCTCCAGAGAGAAAAGAAGCAGAGGGTGCATTTTGATAGCAGGGAATTGGTGTCCTGCACAGAGACCTGAGACCAAACAGAATCTAAAGATTTTCCAAAGTTCTAACTTTCTGTTTTCTCATCATGATGGAACCAAGCTCTGGGAGAGCATCTCATTTTGCTCTCAAGCTCAGGAAAGGCTCACCGATGCCATCCTCCAGAACCAGGCTGTGCAGCAGCCAAACCTCCCAGTCCAAAGTGTTCAGCAGCATCAGCAGGAGGGTGCATCAGGAGTCAGGCTAATCCCAGGCACATGGCCTGTGGAGACTGGGAGACACCAGCTGGCTGCAAACAGGAGCCAGTGGGTGGGTTTTGAAGCACCCTGTACTCGTGGCTGTCTTCATAGCAGCTTCTAATCCTCTCTCACACAAATCTAGGAGCATTTACTGCAGGCTCTCTGGGACCACGTGGATGTGCTTAATTAGTTCAGCAGGTAGGGTAGCTTTGAACTTGCTGTTTGCCATGAGATGATATTTGTGTGGGAACATACAGACCTGGGTATGCCTGGGCATGTCTACTTTCCAACTCAGAAGGAGGATGGCAGTGACAAAGCGTCCAGCTGGTTGGGATAAGAGCAGCAGTGTGGCTGCAGCAGTATAATGCTCCTGAAGGCTTGTGGGAGTTGAGGGAGAGAGTTGATTGAGAAATCAAAGGTGGTTTTTCAAGCCAGGCCTCTCTTTTGCAGTAGAATAGGATCTGAGTGAACCCATCAGCTCCTCAATCAGACAAACCTTATCACTGACAGTCAGAGACAGTCTGAGGGGACTGATATTTGCAAGACAAATTACCCAGGCAGGAATGTATTCACTGCATGCTCCAGGAGTGCTGATGTTCTGCTCAGGCGTCCTCACTCAGCAGGGAGATCCTTTTTCTCTGCAGCTGCCCTAAGGTGCTTGTTAGCAGGGCAAGTCCTCATCCAGCTACTGCTAATGATCATTAGACAGGACAAGGACAGTGTGCTCCACCAGGGCAAATATGGTCTCAAAGTGTGAATTGCAGTCTCCTGAGCTTGTCACTGTCCCTGGAGATGGTGTCTCCTGTGGCAGGGAAGCAAGAGCTGGGACAAAGCCACCTTCTGCACTCCTTCCCCTGACCCCTTGCTGCTCAATTCCCAGGTGAAGGTGTGTTGCTTCCTAAGTAGAACAAGGCTTGTTAGTGAAGCTGAAAAGATATTTCCTAGTATGTGGCAGGCTGCTAAGAGCCAGTGCTTGAACCAGCTTGTCTGAGGCAAAATAGTTTGTCACCATTTCCTTCCATTTCCAGCTATTTTAGGATGTCCCTGGATGATGCTATTGGGGTGAGAATGTACAGCCCGAGATCCCTATCCCTGCACTTCTTCCTGCACCTCTCTTGTGCCTTCCCAAGAGGGTCCTGCCTCCTGCCAGGCTGGGAACAGACATTCTCTGCCACCTTCCTGCCTACTGACTTGCCTTTCAAGTCACTCAGCCTGTGTCTGGGTCAGTGCAGTGCCCCAGGAGGCTGCAGCCACCCTTGCCACAAGAAACTGCCCCTTGCTGCTGGGGGGTATCATTGTGGGTGCCTCTGGCTTTCTGGATGCCTTGAACCCCAGAGCACCTGTCTGCCCGTCAAAGAATCATAGAACCATGTCAGCTGGAAAAGATCTTTGAGATCATTGAGTCTGACCATTAACTGCCAAACCCACCACCTAAACCATGTCCCACAGCACCACATCTACCCACCTTTGCAATCCCTCCAGGGATGGGGACTCCACCACTGACCTTTCTCCTAATGGATACTTCCCCTGATACAACTGGAGATCATTTCCTCTTGTATTATTGCTGTTCCATGGTGACCAACCCCACCTGGCTCCAGCCTCCTGTCAGGGAGCTGTGGAGAGTGAGAAGCTCTCCCCTGAACCTCCTTTTCTTCAGACTGAACAAGCCCAGGTCCCTCAGCTGCTCCTCACCAGACCTGTGCTCCAGACCCTTCCCCAGCTCCATTGCCCTGCTCTGGACACTCTCCAGTCCCTCAATGTGTTTCTTGGAGTGAGGGGCCCAAGCTGAACCCAGGATTGGAGGAGCAGCCTCCCCAGTGCCCAGTCAAGGGGGACAATCCCTGCCCTGGTCCTGCTGGCCACACTCTGGTACAAGCCAGGATGCTAGTGGTCTTCATGGCCACCTGGACACACTCTGGCTCATGTCCACATGGCTGTCAACCAAAACCATTTCAGAACCCAGTTCCATACAGGTCCTGCTGTTCTAGCACCTGAAATCCAGGATGTTCCAGGGAAGGTCTCCACCTTGTCATTTTAAAGTAAGCCTAGTGCTCCCTCATATTCTCATTGAATACTTTCAGTGTGTGACTCTGAGCAGTTTCCAGGAGTCTAAATGAATGGTTTGTAGTGATCACAGAATCTTACTAGCCCCAGTTCTTCCTCTCCCCTCTCTTACTCACTTTGCTATTTCTTTCTTTAGCCAACTTTTTATGCTTGGTTGTGGTGACCAGACACTGGTGGAATTGTGTAATTTTGCAGCATTTCTGTTGATTGGTTGAAGAGCCCCCACTCCTGAATCCCCTTCACTTCTAGCATCTTGGGTAAATCAATTCCCCCACTGAGAACTGGGATGTGTGGTCTAGGGTCTCTCAGGCTCTGGTGGAGCTCAGCCCTGGCAGATATTGGGAGCAGACACCTTTGTGTTCAGCTTCTTGGAGGATCCTTCTCTGGCAGCCTGTTCTCCCTCTTTGGGAAGCACACAGCTCCCAAGGGGATTAAAGAGCATCAGAATTGAGATCTGCCACACAAGTCCAAGGGTGATGAGAAGACCTAATTTCACAGGAATGGTATCTGAGATAGATCTGAACAGCTTTAATATTACTCATCTGACCCTTGCAAAGGCATCCAGATATCAAAGAACACTTCTGGCTAACCTGGAGACAATCACTCCTTAGTAACCTCCCTCCAGTTGAGAAAAATCAGCCTGTTCCTTGCCTTCTGTGAATACCCTTGAAGCATGTGTGTGGTGTCATCAGCCCTCCCTTTGCCCTTAAACACTTTCTCCCAGCCTATCTAATTAAATTCCATCAGGTATTGTGTCTAATTTTTGAGGGGCTCCCAAAGAACAAAAGCCAGTCGAGTCACAGGCAAAGAGAACAAATTAATTAGAAGGGGAATATTAGACCCTCTCTAAATTAGATCAGCAAATCTCCAGCATCTTCTGATGTTCTGACTGGCTGTGATGCTGCTGTTCCCTTCCCCAGCAGCTGCTCTGTTCCAGAGGTTGCATACAGTGTTCAGGGGCAGTGCTAGGAAGTGGGTTAGGTTTAGAGCAACCCCTGCTCCCCAGGGTACAATTGCAAAGCACAACACAGGGAATTGGTGTCTCCCATTACTGACAGTACAGGCTGTGCCATTAGATTGTTTTGCTGCACTTCGGGACTGTCTCCCTGGCATATTCCTGGGTATCTAACCCCAGTCAGGGTGGTGCTTGAGTGTAGAGCTCTGCCTGGTGCTGTTTAGCAACTTTCCTCCTAGCTATGGAGAACTTGATGAATAAGCACTGGAATTATCATATACAACCAGACTGAATACCCAGAAGCCACTCTTTAGAAGCATTTAAACAAGCAAACAGACAGCAGCAGTGCAGCTTCCAGTCCTTCTAGGAATCTGCTGTCTTAGGGAGTTGCCAAGACAGGCTCCTGCTATGCAATGAGCTGAATGTGCAGATTGCAGGAGGAGCCATGGAAAGGCAGTGCTGGGGGAGAGCTCTGCCTGTGCCAGGCTCCTGACCCAGTGTGCTACACACAGAGCCTCTCTTCTCAACTCATGTGCTGTTTGCATCGTGTGGAGCAGGCCAGAGTAGAGGAGAAAAAAAACCCCAAACAGTAGAACCATCTCTGGAGCTATTGCAGGTGAGGTTGGCCAAGGCTCTGAGCAGCCTGGGCTAGTTGAGGGTGTCCCTGCTCCCTGCACTAGATGACCTTTGGAGGTCCCTCTGGCCTTGAGCATTCCATGATTCTATGATTCTGTGAAATGAAGAGGAGCTGGGAGGGGAGAGGGGTGTGGATACAGGCTGCTGGAACAATCCTAGTTCATTCAGCACAGAGGTTTAGAAAAGCAAACCAGTCCTGTATCCTGCCCTCACTCACACCTTTGTTCCTGCACCTGCAACTCTATCAAACATCCACTTCTCATTTTCCCTGCTGCAAGGCGCCTGCTGAGCTGCTGAGCTCTCTCCATGCCGGAAGCCCTGGATGCAGAGCCTTCTGGAGACACATCCAAGGCCCCCCTGTGAGCAGCTCTGGCTCGGGCTGGTGGCTTCTCTGCAGCTTGACTGATGCCAGGAGCACCACAGGGGAGTGAGAGCCAGGAGCAGGGAGATAAATAAACAGGCAGCTGCTAATGACTCCTGTATTGGATCCTCTGGCTCACTCAACTCTGTTTATGAAGAGGCAGCCACAGCAGTTTTGTGACAGAATCATGTTAGCTGGAAGGCAATATGAACTTGCCGTCCTCACTGTGTGGTGTAGCACACCATTTGCTATTGTCCTTTTACCCAGGCTCTCCTTAGCTTTGAAAATAATTTATATAGCTATATCCATTTATAAATGGTATCTTTTTAATAGAAATAATTTTATAAATATGGTGTTTAACATCATTTCAGAAAGATCCAGTAGAAAGAAAGAGTTGGTCTTTCTATAGCCTGCCTTGAATGGACAGAGGTGGATTAAGGATCATTGTCATTCTTACGTTAGTGAGAACTACTTAATACAGTGAGAAATCAGCTCAGGGGCCCCACATGAGATGTCAGGATGAGGCTGCAGAGCAGAGCATCTTTGAGGGGTACTTCACATGCACGTTTACACTGAGGCAGAGTCCCTAGCACTTGAAAGTGGAATGTTCCCAGCCCACTGTGAATTCACAGGCTCAGCAGAAGAGCAGGGAGTGCCTGAAGCCACTTGTGTGTTCTCATCTACCTGAGTGCAGTGGAGTGCTTCATCACTCATGCCACTTGGGCATTCACCTTGTGTCCCCTCAGAAATACTCTTTGTTTTCACTCCAGTGTGGTTCCTTAGTGAGTTGGATATTATTGCATCTTTCAATTGAAGGATTTCCACCATCTTAATCAGCAAACAACCCCAAACTTTCAGAAGAAATTATCACTTTTTAATGCCAACTCTGTGTTTTCACATCCTCTGCCCTTTCTGTTCCTAGTGATAGGACCAGACCCGTCAGAAGGTGACCACTGAGACACACATACAGCTCTTTCCTCTCCTTTTATTCTCAGTCTCCCAGAGATTTCCTGGGATCAGGTGCTTTAAGGACAGTTCTTCAGAGTTGAGACAGCAGCAGGTACATTCCCTTTTATTGTCTTATGGAGTAGAAAAAATTAGTCATCATCATCCTTTTCCCCTGAAAGTCATTGTACAGTGTGCAGGCAGCAGTGTTAATTTAATGTACTCATGGACCATTGTATTTTGTTCTACAATTCTGTTTCTTGAGCAGCAGCTTCATAAGCCAAATGCAGCTGGGGACTGTGTCTGAAGTTTTGTAGCATCTTTATTCAAGAAGATTATTGCAAATGCAGACACTTGAAACAATTCTGAAATTAATATCTTCAGATCAAATTAAAACCACTGTTGTAAAGCCAGTTGAGCATGCAGGCAGAAACCAGCTTCACTTAGTTCTCCCAAGAGATGTGTTTAGTTGGAAATGAAGGGCTGGAGTCCATGCAACACAAAACCCCAGCACAAGCCTAAAAACATCTTGCAGTTGGAGTCAGAGATCATGCCATGCCTCTCATCCCCTGGAGACTTTCCATTTCCAGTGTGATTTTGTAACAACACAGTCATCCCCTCTGCAGAAGTGAGTTTTTCTAGTCTATAGGCTCTTGACAGAATTTTCTGAGCATCTTTTTTAGCAGAGCAGTGGCTCTGCCCTGCTGCTTCCACTCTCTAAAGCAGATTACAGAACTGGAAAAGCTCTTAACACTTCCCTCATGGTACTTTTCCATATCATTGCTGTGGTTCCCATAGGAAGGCTGTGAAAATGTGCTTCAGGAGAGGCTGTAGTGACAAGGAAAGGCCTCCACTGCATAACTGGGACTGGAGGTGGAGGTGCCCACTGTCATCTCCAAGCTAACATGAGTGAAAGCATCCACGTTGTCAAGTAACTGTCCAGCTCTGCCTTGTTTGGACCCTGGCCACTGCAAGCAAGCCAAAACTCTAGAGAAGGCATGTGAAAAGCAAATAAAATAATAAAATAAAATAATAATATAAAATAAATAAGAATAATAAGAACAGCAACTTATAGAAGAAGAAGAAGAAGAAGAAGAAGAAGAAGAAGAAGAAGAAGAAGAAGAAGAAGAAGAATGAAGGAGCAGTGGCCAGTTCAGAATAGGACCCTGAAAGAGGAGGATGCCTCTGCAGAAGCTTCTCTCTGAACCTTTGCTTATTTATCACCACAGTTGTTCCCACCAGTTTATGATTTCTGCAGGAGTTGCCAGTGATGGGAGTTGTCCTCAGGTGCAGACACATTTTCCCTTTCCCTTGGCATGGCCAGATGACTCTGAGTCATGAGTACCTCCAGCAGCCAGGTCACTGGAGGTACCCTGGGTTACCTGGAGTCACCTACAGTCACCTGGGGCTACCTGTAGCAGCTCTGTGGGTCACCTCAAATCCAAGCAGAGCACCAGATGCATTCTCTGAAGCTATGACTTCTTCATAACACCAATTATTTTGTGAGAAGCTTAGAGGTAAAATAAAGTCAGGGGTTGGTGCTGCCCCAATACAGACTGAAATCCAGCATAGCTTTGACCAGGCACAGGGCAAGAGACACCCAGTCTCCTCCAGAGAGGAGGAGGAGGAGGCAGAGAAGAAGGAGGAGTGCTAAATTTGGCACAGCACATGAAGCTTTTAGCTCTGACAGCAAGAACTGCAGCTCATGCATGAGGAAGCAAACACACTTTGTCCCAGTGCTGAGCTGCCTGCCAGGATTCAGCAGCACTGGGGCAGGGATGCACTGTGGGCTGCTCCAGAAACACCTTCTGTGGGACTGAGGTTGTGGAACCAGGCGTTACCGGCTGGGAAGAACTTCTGTGCCATGGTATTTAACACGATTACAGGAAAAGCAAAGGAGATACTTCTGAGATAATGAATTAAAATGGTTTCTCTACACTGTGGCAACCAGTCTAAGCTGGCTTTTTTTTTCCGGAATTTCTTATATACTGATCTGGGAATTAGTGCTGCAAGAAGGGAAACAGATTTATGCTCAGACTTCATAGGTGCAGCATTGCACTCAAAATCCTGTGTGGCCAAAGTGAGCTCACCTCCTGTGTGGAGCTGAAAGTGTATTATTCAATGTTTTCATAGTAATCAAAACAAGAGATAGTTACAGCAGCACTAGTGCTCATAGGTAAATGAATACAGAAAGACTCAGTTATTCTGCCTTTAAAATGGGTCTATAAGACTTCGTCTCTGGTGCTGAGCCCATGTCTCTGTGGTTAGGTCAGCAGTCTGGCCTGGGGACAGCCTGGCTTTATCAGGCTGCTATTGCAGGCTGCTCCCAGAGCACAGCCTACCCAGGCTACAGCAGTCTGGCCTGGGGACAGCCTGGCTTTGTCAGGCTGCTATTGCAGGCTGCTCCCAGAGCACAGCCTGCCCAGGCTAGGTGACAGAAACTGTTGCCATCACAGCCAAAATAAGCCAAAAGCAGCTTGGGTCCAGGCAAACCCAAGACCCTACACTGTCAGGTCAGTACAAACCCTCAGGATTTTCACTCTTAACAGCAAAAATCCTATTTTTTTTTCTGGCTGTAACAGCAGCACCACTTAGAGCTGGAAGGGCAGATGCCTGGCAGCCAGCAGAGCCATGGCATTGCCACCAGTCACCACGGGGTTCATGATGCTAAAGAAAAGCTGTGGAGACAATGGCTGGTGTGAAGAGGCATCTCCCACCTTCCTTCTGTTCTGTCACACCCCTGCCATGGGTCTCTGGAGATTTCTGCCAGGGGAGTGCTGTTTTTTCCACTTTTTCCTTTCTTTTTTTCTTCTTCTTCTTTTTTAGTGCCGTTAAGCAGGCTGGGAATAGGAAGGATTGTCAAATCCCAGCCATCTCCCAACAGCCTGTGAGGTATTCACGAGTTAAAGCCTGAGAGATTTCTAGTCCTTAGGCAGGACTGGGTTTAACTACAAAGAAACACTTCTGGATATCACCAAATTCCACTGATGCACAAGCCTGCCAGCACAGAGGGATCTGGGCACAAGGGCACTCACTGTGTAACATCAGCACTCCTTGGTGCAACTGAGGAAAACAATGGACTGCCAGTCTCACCTGTAGGGACCAGAAGAGCCACAGCCTGGTGTTCAGGAGCTTGCTGGGAGCATGGCAGGGAGAGAAATTAAAGCTGCTTCTTTTGAGATCTGGGTGAGCAGGTTACCCACGAAGCTAGCTAAAGCTGTATGCACAGCACTGTGAAAACCTTCAGTGTGTCACTGTGACTTTATTCTGCTGTACAGAGTAGTTTAAATCAACCTCCAGTAATTGTTGCCTTGCTCCAGAATTCAGCAGGATGATAAAACAGTCCTCAGCCTCTACAAGGCTTCCATAGGAGGGTGTTGTGTGGTAAGCAGAAATGTGTGAGTACTAGGAATAAGTGAACTGATTCATGGCCCTGTAAAAAAAAACAAACCAAGAAAAACCTGAAGGGAACTTTTTCTCCCTCTCCTGAGTCACACAAAACCTGAGCTCCTTCTGTATCACTAGCTGTACAGTTATAGGGTGTGCTTAAGGATGCAGAAGAAAGATTAAGGGTTTATTTGTCATTAATTTTTGACAGCTTAAGCTGCAAGTATCCCCCTGATGCATGGCTGCCCTAGAGCACCTCTTTGGAAGGCAGTCTGTGCCTCCTGCTCTGCTCAGGTCTGAGCTAATATTAGCCCTGTGCATTGCTGGAGTGGTAATGTCACTGCTGCAAGTGCAGATGGGCAGCAGCACAGCTCTCCCAAATACTATTGGCAACAACTCTTTTTCAGTCACACTGGGCTTTTAAGTGCCTGAGACTCCTCTGAATGGGAGCTCCAAGTCTGTTTGATTGCTTATAGTTTTCTTGCACTCACTGGGCAGGGGTTGTAACTGGGTGAGTTTTAACATTTACCATTTTTGACATTAACCTGTCTTGATTTTCTTGGGCTTTCACTGTGTTTTCCACGATAGCACTGCTGTCATTTGCACACGTGATGGGAAGGGGTCCTTATGTGCTCCAGGAAAAAGAATCAAAGTCCTTTTTCCTTTCTTTTTTCCTTCCGTGGAAAGGGGAATAGCTTCAGAGAATGGGAAATAAACTAATCTGAGAAGCCCCTCATCCCTAATTGTATGAGCCCCTCATCCCTAATTGCTTAAAGGGGAAACCCACGGGGTCTCTTCCCTCTGCTGCAGAGACAAAGGAGTGACCCTCCTTGGCTTTTTGGGGGCTTCAGTGTTTGCTCTTGGGGGAGCTTTAGAGCTTGCTTGGAAACACACCACACGTGTGTGCCTCTCAGTGTAGCTGTGTTCTTCTCCAGAGAAGCAGGCCAAGGGAGCAGAGCTGGTTCCTTCACAACCCAGGTACTTCAGTAGGTTTTTCTGCTAACCAGCACGTGCACTTGTTGCCTTGGAGGGGTGCTGTGCTTTATTTTCCTTTCAATTTAGTCTTGGAAAGTATTTTTCTTTAGACATCTCAGTGGAATATGAACCCATCACTGTATTTGTCATCCTCAATGCATGTTGCCAGTAAGAGAGACTCTCTAGCACCTCAGTACTGGGTTTGATTTCCACACAGGTTTGTTTTTTTTTAAGTTAACAGAACCTGAAAATGATGTTTCCTGAAGCCTCTTACAGCTTGTTACAGCTCGTAGGGCAGTTTTGAAATCAAGGATAATTGCTGTAGTTGGTGGAGTAAACAAGTAACAAAAGGAGATGTTCCCTTGGTCACTTACCAGGAAAGCCAGCACAGCTTTTAGCTTCACTTTCTCCATCTTTTCCAGTGCCAGGAAGATACATGAGCATGACCTGGGCTCATGCAGCTCACTGCACTGGATTTGGCTTGCTTTGCTATGCATTAAGTGGGTATATTTTTGGCAGGGTTGCTAGTTTGGACTGACACAAACCCCATGACAGGAACCTGTTCCCCATTCTTTCAATGTTGTGGGAAGTCTTCCAGTATGCTATGATGACTAGATGATCTCTAGGTCCCTTCCAATCCCTAATATCTATGAATCTATGCATCATTTTCCATGAAACCCAGTTCATGGCCAGTAATTGTGCTTGAGAGCTCCAGTATTCAGTTGCAAATAATAAACCTTTATCCTTCCTGGTTGTGAAGAAGGCTGGAGGATGTGATGCACATCACTCTGAAAGGTGACAAGGCAGAAGTGACACTGAAATAAATCAGAAGGAGAAATAAGTATCTCCCAATTTGCAGGTTGCAACGATCCTCTTGTTCTGTTCTGAACCCAGAGCTCCCCCTTGGCTTGGAAGAGATCCTGGCCTGAGTTTTTACCATGCCTTTGGGTGCTCTGGGCAGTCAGATATGCACGAGCCATGTGCTTGCTGGAGCCTGTACCAGTTGATCAAGCTGGCCCAGTGCCTGCCTGGCTCATGGTGGGCAAGGCTGGTCTGTGCCTGCACAGAATAGATGCCCATTCTCATTCAGAAACACTGCAGGAGCCCTGGGGGACCTGTCAAGATCAGAGACACTGACCTAGAGGAACATTCCTTCTTGCCGTGGCCAGTAAGCCAGGTGAGGAGATGGACAATGCCATCTCTCAGATGTTTAGGTGGCCCCTTGCTTGCTGTGTCAGCAGTCACATGTGGTGAAGAACAAGAGGAATGAAGCAGGGAAGGGTGTGACAAAGGCTTAGTGTGAGGGGAAGGGAGAGAAAGAAAGATGAGGTGAAGAAGGGTGAAATTACTGGTATCTTGTCACATTATTAGGACAGAACGAGTGGCACTCAGCTCTCCTTAGCCCACCAGTGTGATTTAAGCTAAGGGCTGTCTGTAGGGCATAGAAAACTCATTTTCTGCACTGATTAGGAGTACATCTTGTCCATGTCTGGCTGCACAGTGCTGACAGCTCACCCAAAGTACCACTGAACTCTTTCCAGTTGCTTTTTGTCTTTTTTTTTTTTTCTTTGTACATTTGCATGTTCAGGATAGACTGTGAGCCCAGAACTGTGATATTAAATCAGAAAAAACACATTGTGGTGGCCCTTAGTTTGCCTTTATCCTGACAAGTCTGAGAAGTGCCATCTGCCTTCTGTTTGCTTTGATTTTTAAGGAAGAAAATGGTCCTGTTTCACTACATCCTTGGGTACCCCTTCTTATCTCTAGAATCTCTAGTTAATCTGCACCCTATGCTGAGATGGGATTCCAAGATGCCCGACTACCTGAAAGCACTTCTTTCAGCGTTGTAGCCCACACTTGTGTCAAATATCCCCCAATTCTACATGAGCCTTTGCTATTGAGAAGGTTTGTGTGCAGCTCTGGCCCCAAGAACTCCTCAGTTTCAGTCTGGAGTGGTCCCTTGCATCCAGAGCTGCTTGTGTTTGACTGACAGCACAGACAGAGTGATGCAGAGCAGTATGCCATGTGCTCAGCAAACACCTTACAGTCGTTTTGGCAGCTCATGCCCTTTGTCTCAGTCTCTTGATACGTGTAAAATAGCTCCAAAAAAAATCACTCCACCAGAAATGAGCAACATCAGAGGCAGGTAGGCTGAGGTGGTTTATCTCACTGCCTAAAAAGGATTTTTTTTCTCTCCATCTTAGAGTAATGTCTGTGCTGAGGAGTGTAGTTGTGGGGACTCCTGTCTGAGTGTAGTTTGTTGGGTTATTTTCCCAAGGCTGAGGTCAGAATAGCAGAGTGTCATGCAAAAACCTGTCCATGACAGTCCCTGTCTGCCCTTCTCAGGGTGATGTAATCTGTACTCAGTGATAATGTTTCCAAGAGGTGGATAACAGCATTTTAGTTCAGCTCTAATAATTCTGTTAAATCAGAGCTGAGGTTGTAATTGCTGTTTGTGACTGAGTTTGTTCCATATGTGTGTTATGCAGGATGCCATTGTAATGAAATGTTCCCTCTTTGAGCTGTATGCCCTGAAGAAGATGCCTTTATTGTGTGGCAGGAAAACCACTCATCTGCTCTCTGCCTTTGCTGTGTCTTACAGCCACAGGAAAGAGGGGAAAATCTCGTGGCTTCTTGCAGTTTCTTCTGGAAATTTTCAGTTGTGTAAGTGTCAGTCTTCATCCTGATGAGGAGAAATAGATCTTGGAGATGCAAAATATCTAGAGAAAGTCATATTAAAAGGTTGCAAACAGCTTATTAAAAGAGTCTGTGCCATCAGATCAGGTAGGAGGGTGGTTGCTTGGCTTTGGAAGTGTGTGTTGAGGCTCCCATCAGAATCAGATCTGTCTTCTGCACAGCCCTTCTCACTCCCTGCCTGTCCTGAGTGTTCAGAGGCAGTCCCCTTGCAAGCAGGGACACGGGGACTTGGCAGCCCTGCTCTGTGCTGGTCCAGTAATGGCCACACTGGTTGTGACCTTGTGCAGCTGCCAGCAAGCCCTAGAGAGAGTTGCCTGGGTATGGAAAACTGGCAGACAGCAGCTAATTCTACCTAGAGTGGGAGCTGTAAAAGAGGCAAAGTGTGCACTGGGAGCCCGAGGACATGAGTGTGTTGGGCTGATCTTCCTTGTCCTGCTCCAAATGCTGATCTGAACCTGTTGGAGAGGGTCCAGATGAGGCCACAAAGATGATCCAAGGCTTGGATCCTCTCTGCTGTGAGGCCAGGCTGGGAAACTTGGGGTGTCTGAGACACCTTCTTGTGGCCTTTCAGTATCCGAAGGGTGCCACAAAGCTGGCGACAGAGGTTTTACAAGGACTTGTAGTGACAGGACAAGGGGTAATGGCTTCAAATAAATGGTGGCTGAAGTCTGAGGGCCAGACTCACTCTACCCACTGTAGAACTCTTGAGCAGTGAGGTGAGAGCAAAGAGCAGGAGGCAGGAAGGTGGAAAAGACCCCCAGTGGAGAATGAAGCAAGTTTTGTGGTCTGGCATAGCCCTGTCTGTCTTCAGCATCTCTACCTGCCCTTGAACTTACTCGGCTCTGCTGTGGCCACTGGGCACGTGGATTTTGCCAAGGTACAAGGGACTATTCACTTCCAGTGTGAAACAGTCTGGAAGAGATGCTGAGAAAGTCTGCTTAATAACAGCACCTAAGCATGGCCCACCAGCAGTCCCCAGAATGCTTCTAAAAATAAAAGCCAGATACCATCATTTTTTTACACCGTGAAGCCAAGAGAAATGATCAGAAGTGAGCAGGAATAAGGAAAAAAACCAAAACAAAACATAGAAAAAAAACCATAGCATCCTGTAATGTACCCATAAAAAAGGAAAACTCATTTTACTTGAAGTCTACTAATTCAAGTATCTCATGGGAAAACATAACTCCTGTTCAAATGCTAATGGCTTGTTATCACAGGAATGTTTTAATTTAACTGCTATGTACTATAAGAAGGGGCAGGGCAAGGTTCAGAGAGCAAATGGATCTTCAATCTGCCAATAATGTTTGCTTTTTTTTTTATATACTTCTCCTTCTTGATCTCTGTCTCCAAAGGGACATTTAAAAGCAGCTGACTTCAACTAGAGGTAATAGCACATATTTGCCTATTTCTTTTTTGCTTGTTTAAAACCAGAAATTCATGGCACTGATAGAGTGTCAGTCACCAGAGTAGCTGGGCCTGAGAGCACAGAAACTGATAGAATTTGACTAGATAAATAGAAATATAGTAATAAAAAAAAAGGGAAAAAATAGAAAATGAGCCAAAATTGTCTTACAGGAAAGAAAAAAATGCAGCACACTTTAGCTAAGTGATAGAGAAAAAGAAAGCAAATTGGGCATTAGAGCCACGAGCCATCTCTGCAGGCTTCTCAGGACAACAGCAAACATCTCATAAAGCAACAACAGCTTCCAGAAACTCAAAGGGAAAGGTTTTCCCTCTTCCAGGAGCACAGCAGCCAGAGCTTGCACAAGCAAGAGGGAGAAGAGCAAAAGAGCTCCTGAGCTTTCTTGTGGAAGCAGAAAATCCTTTTTTCTTTCTTTTTTTTTCTTTTTTTTTTTTTCCCCTGGAAACTCTCTTCTCAGCCAATTTATGGGTGGATGCCTCCACATTTGAAGGTTTTTCCTACCACCTTGCATCACTACAAGAAGAAAACTGTCTTGCTGCTAACACTCCCAAACCTGTAGAAACACTTGCTGTATCTGATGAGAAACTTACAGGGAGCACTTGGCTGACCTTGACCAGAAGAAAAAGCTGTGTGAGGGAAGAGTGGGATGTTTTTTTTTCCATTAGCTAGGAATAACCATTTCTCAGAAGTCTCAGCATCTTCTGCCTGTCATATGTGAGCCTCCTCTGAGGATCTTCAACATGCTGATGGGATGACAAAGTCTGTGCTGGGCTCTCCTGGCCAGACAGTGCCCGGTGTTCTTGAATGGGGACTTTGCAGCCTGCTCAGATCCATTGCAGGGCAGAACAGGGGTCATTTTGAGATAGTTTAGAGCTTGGGGGCTTGCTTATCTTCAGCCCACTCATGTGCAAGATGGACTCTGAAGAGAGAACTAATGGGCTGCAAAAGCAGTAGCAGCTGCTGGGGTGTCTCATCCCACTCAGTGGACAACCAGGGAGGTGAATCTTTGTGATCCCCAGAGACACTGGGAGCAATCAACACTTCCCTCCTTCCAGACAGGTCTTTCCAGACCTTAGCACCACCCAAAGTTTGAGGCACACGATAGCCAGGCTCTTACAGGGTGCTGGGCTGAGAACAACTGGCTAAAAAAAAGGAAAACTTTGAGGAGCGATGAGATTTCCAAGTCTCTGTTCCTCTTGGTTTTCCCAGTGTTGCCAGAGAGGCTGAAAGCAGATGAGAGCAAACAGCATTTGATCTCAGCACCTGAAAAAAATGGGCAAGTGCTGTAGCATCTGTCAGAGGCCATGTGAGGCAGCCAGAACGTGGCTGCATTTCCACCTGGATCCCTGATGCCCACTGGCCCTCTCCACAGCTGCCTGACTCAGCTCTCCTGCTTGCATGCCGTGCTCTGGACCAGCTGCTGTGCTGGGTGGACTTCCAGCCACCATGGACTAGAGACACTGAGATTCAGCCCAGGCTTGTGCAGGAAGGCATGGGGAAGATGGGAGGTTTCACAGGGAAGGAGCTGCATTGCCAGCCCCTAAGGCTGCCTTCCTTCCCTCCCCCAGCACCTATCTTATCTTTGCCTCTTTCTACAGTGAAAGGGATCGAAAAATTAACAACATGAAAAAGGGAGGAGATGATAAAGAATATCTGAGAAATTATCTATGTCCTCATTTCAGAGCTTTGCATGGTAACGGGGAGGCAGAAGGCCTTTTTTTTTCCTTTTTCTTTATTAATATATTAGAATATTCAAAAGCTGGGTGTCTCTGAATGTACTCGGTTGTCATGGACTGAGAAAGCTCCTAGGAGTTATTCTTTAGACAATTACACTTGAGAAGCTACCCAGGGATGCCTTTCAAGGACCAGAGAAAATCAAAGCTAAAAGATGAAGATTGCTCTTATACTATTAGTGGGGACTTGGGTCCAGCCTGGCCAAGAGCAGTATTTGCATCTTGAGACAAAAGCTTCACCAACAGGACACAAATGCTCTCAGGGATCTGGAATGGGGAAGAATCAGAGCCACATAGAATCATCATAATAGAGTCTTGGGGTTTGGAAAGAACCTGTGGAGATCATTGAGTCCAACCCCCTGCCAGAGCAGGGTCACCCAGGGCAGGACACACAGGAACAGATCCAGGCAGGTTTGGAAAGTCTCCAGAGCAGGAGACTCCACAACCTCCCCGGGCAGCCCCTGCCAGGCTCTGGCACCCTTACAGGGAAGAAGTTTTTCCTCATGTTGAGGTGGAACCTCCTGTATTCCAGTTTGTGACCACTGCCCTTTGTTCAAGGCACCACTGAACAGATCCTGTCCCCTTCTACTTGACACCCCCCTGCAGACATTAGTAATCATTCATCAGATCCCCTCAAAGTCTTCTCCAGACTGAACTCCTGTTCTGATCTCCTTGAGCTCCTAACTGCTGAAGGTTTGTGTGAGACCAGTTCCTTGGGACTCCTGAGCCAGTGATGATCCAATTTCCTGGAGACTGGGGTGTTTGCACATTTGGGGTTCCCCTATCAGAATCTGAGATTTCCTTGGCAGTTAGCACAACATGCAATTGTTCTTTGTCAATCTTTGCCAGTAAAGCAGTAAGTCTTCAATGCTGCTATAGCTGCTATGTTCTCTTACTCCTTTTTCTTGCCATTAACCATGTGTTGGGGCCTTGCTACTCGTATTGGAGGGTGACAGCAGAGCTTTCTAGCATGTGTGTGTATATATATATATTCACACACACTCTGAATAAAAATTTCTTTTCTTTTCTTTGGCAGGTCACTATGGAAAGGATGTTTATCGAAGTGGAGGACCAGATCTCCATAATTTCATCTCCTCCGGGTTTGTCACATTAGGAAGAGGACACACGAAGGGTACAGTGGAAACAATTTTTTGCTAAATAGAAAGATTGTTTAAAAAGAAAGAAAGAAAGAAAGAAAGAAAGATGCTATAATTCAGAAGCTGGGTTCTAAATGCTATGAGATAACAGTATTGGACTGCAGTCAGTAGATTTAGACTGAATATTGCTGCAGGTAAAATACTGGGATCCTGGCAGAACCTTTTAAATCCTAGCTAGGGATTCTGTGGGAGAGTGTTGGAGTCAGCCAGCCAGACTCCAGACCCCACTCTGACTTTTCAGTTCAACAATTTCTACTGCTTTGTGTTCTCCTGGGTGCATGGTTGCAACCCACCATTGTGCTGCTGTACTTTCAAAGAGAAGGGGAAGGGGTGAGATGCTGTCCAAGGGCAGGCAGTTGACACATCGAGAGTGAGTTTTGGGATCCTTTTGTTTGACTTCTGTGTTTTTTTGTTGAGTTTCCTTTTGGGTGGGTTATTCTGAATATTTGATAAAATTCTTTCTTTTTAGGTCCTAAAACAATTATTTTCTGTGTTCATATAATCTGTGATATAATGTACAAACATGAAAACACAAAAATATACATATACTGCTCTGTGTATGTTCTGTGTATATGTACTGTATATAAAATCTATGTGGAGAGACAGTTGTAGCTCTATTAGCCAAGTAACCATATATCCCAGGAGTTGTGGTGACTCAAAAGCTCTGACATCTGCCTCTAAACACGTGGTCACCAGAACCCCAGATGAAATGACCTTGCTGACCTTGTTGCCTGTTTGGTGAGTTGTTCTAGTGCACGGTGAGACTGTGTTTGGAGCATCTTTCTGTTCACACCCCCACCAGCCCCGTGGCTGTGGGGTGGAGACAACTTGGGGGGTGCAAACACCTTCTGTGCCCTGTCCTCCTTGGGTTTTGTGTCCTGCTGACTTCTGAGACTGTTGTACATTTTTTTCTCTAGACACAATGTATGTGGAGATACCTATATAGACACAATGTACTGTATGTGGAGATGTGTCCATGTGCTCGCCTGGTCCAGTGCTCCTGTGTTGTTTCTCTGGATGACCACGACTTGCAAATTATTAAAAGACCTTGATTTGGATTTCTTTTAATTTTTTTTTTCTGACATTTCCTGCACTTTTTCCAATTCTCCGTGTCATCCAAAGCAGTGTTGGTCCTGTAGAACTGTCAGAGAAGAAACAAATATATGTATATTGTCTGTGTATGTCTGTGTGTGCTTAAATAAAGTTTACTGAGGCTTGAGGCAGCACCCGTGGGACTTGTAATGCACTACCCTGCAATTCCAGCCTGGAGCTGCACCGCTGGAAGGCAAGCAGAGAAAAACCACCATGAACCTTCAGGTGGGCTGGGAACAGCAATGGGTCAAGGAAGGACTCATGGATGGCATTTCACACGAGCTCTCCCTTTCTCCTCCCTGCCCAAAGGGAGTTTTACAGTCACATCATGCCACAGCAGGCCTGACAGTTTCTTTAGGGTGAGATAGCAAGTGTGGCCCAGGAGAGGTGTGGTCTGTGCAGTGGTGTGTCCTGGTAGCCTTCATCAAGCACATGGATATTCACAGGGCCTTGAAACCTGCCTCTTTGTCTCAGACATTCAGATTCTCTTCAAGCAGTTTTCTGTGCAATATGCTTTTTTCAGTTCCTTCCCAGATAAGAATAAAACCTGCTTTCCTTCTTTAAGCTCTTCTGTAGGTGGGCCAGTGATTTTCACACTATTTCTACTGGTTTTGCTGGAAACCCCACAGAGCACATGTCTGTCCCTGGGAAGAATGGGCAATGGGAATCCTGACCGCCTCTTCCAGCAGCCATCGGATAGGGTGGTGCTTTCCAAAGTGACCAGAAGGCTTTGATTATCTGAAGAAATTAAATTATATCTTGGCTGTTTATGGACACAAAAGAATGTATGTGCTTTTGGATTTACTTTTCAACTACCTTTAAATTCACATTTGATTTGAACAGCAACATAACATTGACTTCAAACTTTTTAACAGCAACTCCACACTCCCACTTGTGACTGGTACAAGTGATGAACATCTCCACATCTTCTGCAGGCAAACTGCCTTGTTTGCTTGTGCAAATGTGGATATCTGTCTCTGTCTGCAGTATGATTTAATTGCCTGTTTGTGTGGTGAAAGCAGGGAGTTTGACTGTAACAAATGACTTAGGGGCTGTGTCATTAGGATCGTGCCCAGTTCTTTATGGAAATGACTGCAGTAGATTTCCTCTGTTCAGCTTGATTTGGAAACCCAGTTATATGTGTAGGCAGGAGAGGTGAGTGCTTTATCTAGAGCTGTGAGCTTTATCTAGAGCAGGTTCATGCTTAGATTTGGTCCTATTTCAGTTCCAGTGCATGTGTTCAAATCTCCACCTCAACTGCCATTAGCCAAAGCACCTCACCGTGCCTTGTTGTTCCACCTCATGGAGGAGAGGGTTCTGCTTTTACACTGAACAAAGTCAATTCAGCTTATCTCAATATTTCTTTGTACTGGGAGACACTTTTGGTGTTTTCTCAACTGTCTTCTGTGCTGTGGCAGAACTCCAAGTGCTGAGTAATATTTAAGAGCTAATCTATTTTGGGCAGAAGACAAAGATTTGAGACATGCCAAACTACCATGGATACCAAATCAGCACATCCACATGTCTGGCAGCCACAAGCTTTGTGATTTATCATTCTTCTGTGACACTCCACTGGCCCATGCATCACTGCCTGGCATTTCAGTCTATAAAATCACTAGACAGTGTGTTCTTCATTGCCAGTCTTCCATGATGATCTAGGAATGAATCCAAAGTCTCCAGGCCATAGAAAGGCTTCATGGTGAGACATGGCAGGGCTAAGTTCATCCAGTGATAGTCATTTTGTTCTGTGGTACTAATCTTCAATGCCATGTAGAGACACCAGCATCCCTAAAGGAGTGTTCACTAGGACACTGGACAGCTCTTCTACCCCTCTAGGAAGCTGTGGGAGGCTGAGTCTTTTTGCCATAAGAGGAAGGGAGGTGAATCCTGTGCTTGCTGGCACAGCAGTAGCTGCTGGTGCTCCAGTTGCTGTGGTAGTTGCTATGGGAGTTCAGTGCTCCAGTGAAACCAGTAGGAACACTTAAAACAGGAGCAATCACCTCCCTCTGAGCACGAGCCTGATCTAAAAAAGGCTTCTTCAACTTCTCTCTCCAAGCATCTTGCTACTCTCAGATGTCCCAGGTTGAGACTACCCTACCGTGGACCAGCCTGCTGTCCTGCCAGAGCTCTGCTCAGCCACACAGGCTGGTGTAACAACTTACACAGCTCAGGTAGTTCCTGTAGAACTGTCAGAGAAGAAACAAATAGATGTATATTGTCTGTGTATGTCTGTGTGTGCTTAAATAAAGTTTACTGAGGCTTGAGGCAGCACCCATGGGACTTGCAATATCAGGATGGGAGGGAGAGCTGACAGACTTGAGGTAGCAGCTGAGCCTCATGGCCCACTCACCTGTCTGGAGGCTCTGACAAGCTGAGGGAGAAACCTCATCACTGACTTTGTGCTGCCAGGGATGGCCAGACCTACACCTTGTTGGGTAGTGTCCTGTAGCTTGCTGGAGGTTCAGACCACTCTGGGGAGTGCACTGTGCTCCTCCAGTGACCCCACTGGAGAGATGTGGAGCCCTGGGAGATGGAGAGCCTGGTGTCAGTTGGGTCACTCAGGCTTATTCCAAGGCAGGTTTCAAGAGTAAAGCAGCATCTTGTGTTCTCTGCCAGATTAACATTTGTGTTTGTTTGTAAGAGGAGCTCCTACAGTGACAACCATGGAAAGGGCAAATGCATCTCCTGATCATACTTAGCAACCAAGATCTGCCTGAGCTGCTTCAGTGTCTCAGCCAGCTGAGGTGGGTGGCAGCTCCACTTTCTCATCTTTTTCTCCCCTGGGAGCTCCAGAACTTTCCCATCACCACGTCTCTGCTGCTCCCACTGGAAGATGATGCTTTTCCTCTGTATGGAGAGAGCAAGCACACAGCAAATGACTCAGGACTGAGTCTGTGTCTGCCCAAGACAGCATGGCCAAGTTGGTGTTTGTGTGTCTTAGAAAAGATTGGTGATGCCAACAGGGCTGTGGGACATCCTGTGTCAGTGTGAGGGTCAGGGCACCTCCTTCCTGAAATGTCTCCATCTGTCCATCCATTGTGTTCCTCATTTGCACATTCTTGCAGCCTTCACTGCTTTTTCTGCAAGCTGAAGATCTGTGGCAGGTATTTTATAGTGACATATCTGTACACAAATTAATATTTATGCAGACACCTCAGTGGATTTACAGTGTTCCACATGCTGCAGGCCGTGCATTCAGACCAACACGGTCAAACGGGTATTCACAGTGGCTGACATCACTCCTTCCTCTTGTGCACCCATTGTACTCCCTCCCCTTTTACACACACCCCTGTGCCTGTGAAGACCACAAACTGAGACCCTTTTACAAGCATCAGCTCAGGAAGCAGCACTTCTGGTGGTCTCTTGGCACGTAAATATGGTTCAGATATGAATGGGAGGAAAGAGATGTATTAATTTACTCATCATTAGCAGTTTGAGGATTCTGATTCCTCTCTTCAGTGCCACCCTGGTTCCCTGATGGTGTGGCTGGTTCCCTGTCACTTGACTGGCAGCCTCGTGTTCCAGTTTCTTTTCCAAAATACTGCTTCATACCCTTAATTAGTTATTCTGGAGTCTTCGATTAAACTGTCATCAGCCAAACACAGCTACAAACCGTACCATGAATCAGCTCCAGGATGGAATTTACTATGATTAGTAATCCACACTTGCAGCAGACCCATTAATACAGGGAAAGACAGAAGTTGAAGGGTCAGGGTTTGGGGTTTTTTTCTTTTCATACCTGCATCTGTAGCATGCCATGAATAGATTATGCAGCAATTGAGGGTTAGGCATGTCGAGTCCTTTCCTCATTAAACACTTGTTAGACATTCTGTATCAATGGAGAGATGTCAAACCAGAGCCTCCTGCATCCCAATGAGCCATTTGATGTTAATCCTGGATAATATCTGATGATTTTGATGGTGTCTGGTGGCGTGTGTGCTAAAGATCCCTTGCATTCCCATTCCAGATTCATTTCAGCTCTTGCATATTCTGACACTTAATTGTATTGACTGGAAAATGGGATCATTGGGATGGGGGGAAACTGTTTCATGGCTTTGCAGGAAGATTCCATTACTCAACAGGGCGTTGCAACCCTCTCTGAATTATTTAATCAGCTTCAGACGCCACCGTCCATTTCCCAGCAGAGACTGGACAAGTAGGGTTGGGTTTTTTCTCTCTTGAATAACCCTCTGTATAGCTGGGTGGGAGGAGAGTGGGAGGTCATGGAAAGCATCCCGATGCCTGCAGTTGATGTAGGCAAGGAGTGGGGTGAACATGAGCAAAAAAAACCCCACATTGGTCCCTGGGGTCACTTTCTGGAGTAGAATCCATTGAAATCATTACAGTGATGGGTTGGTGCCTCAAACTGCTCCCAAACCTGCCTTCAGGCAC
The DNA here is from genome assembly GCA_013401355.1 of Ceyx cyanopectus. Lineage (NCBI taxonomy): Eukaryota > Metazoa > Chordata > Aves > Coraciiformes > Alcedinidae > Ceyx > Ceyx cyanopectus. The sequence goes on along the minus strand of VYZU01088801.1, from coordinate 39,478 downwards.
AGCCTGGAATGTGGTTTTCTGAGCTAGTGTGTCCCACTCTGGAAGCAAGGAGCAGAAGGATTGGCAGCTAAGCTGAAAGCCTTCCACAAGTTGATTGGGGAAACAGCAGAAAAATGGCCCCAAGCAGAGCATGGAGCACAGAGCTCACTGCTAAGCCAAGGAGATCCAGCTTCCCATGGCAAAATGCCCTCAGCTGCTCCATAGCCAGCTAGGAAATGGAGGCTGCTTCCTGCAGCAACTATCATAGCAGCTTGGAATGGTAGGGACTGGAAAGGACCTAGAAAGATCATCTAGTCCAACCCCCCTGCCAGAGCAGGGGCACCTAGACCAAGTCACCCAGGAACAGATCCAGGGGGGTCTGGAATGTCTCCAGAGCAGAAGACTCCACAACCTCCCTGGGCAGCCCCTGCCAGGCTCTGGCACCCTCCCTGGGAACAAGTTTTTCCTTGTGTTTCCCCTCAACCTCCTGTGCTCCAACTGACTCCCATTGCCTCTTGTCCTGTCACTGGATGGCCCTGAGCAGAGTCTGGCTCCATCCTCCCTACACTGCCCTGAACATCTTGACAGACACTGCTGAGCTCCCCCCTCAAGAAGGAAAGGACACAGAGATGGGATGTAGGTGGGAAGAGAGGACACCAGGCAGGTTGGGTTGCCTCTTCTTTCTCCCTGAGGGATGATTACACCCAGAATCTTGTGTCTGAGGCAGGGAAAGACCACCCTGTGTCTCTCAGGGGGTGCACATGCAGGCTGGGTTGGCAACTAGTTCTAAAACGTGTGATCTTGTAGCTAAACTTGCACCTGGCACTTTGCAGAAGCTGACGGGTGATGTCTGTCTGCTGACCAGCCTGTGGTCCCTTTTAGACACCCAGGCTTGCACAGAAGATGAGGACTAAGCCTTCAGCACTGCCACTGCTCAGCACCTTCTGTTTCCATGTCAACATAAACCTCAGAATTCTCTTATCATGCAGCTCGTTCTCTGGCTATGGCCAGTGAATTCTTCTGTTGCCCGCTTCCATGCCCAACTCCATTGTGTCCAGCACTCCCCTGAGCTCCTGTGGTTGATTTTCTAGAATCTAATACTTCAGAATAGATTTCTTTCTGCTGTTTGTTAACAGGACATCAAAATAAATTACAATAGCTAAGAGAAGAAGTAAAAAGCCCTGCCTGTTATCAGATGCCCTTACATAGAAAGTCTGTCAACTCTCCATGCTGCTTTGGCAGATAGCTTTGAAAAGTGAGCTGGTGAAAAGCTGGCAGCTGCAGCACAGCTCTCTGTGCACAGGGAGCTTCTGCTCCATGCCACAAACTTCTCTTTGAAGAATGTATTTTTCTGGATTTGTTATCAAGAACTGTGTATAAAAAAAAAAAAAAGCCTTGTGATTTTGTGCTCCATCTCAGGCTGGTTATCTTCCCAAATATGGATTTTTACTGAAATTAAGGGTTACCCTTGGACTTCACACAGTGTTTCTTTAGCAGGTCAGCATTCAATCTTAATTGTGCTTGCAGATTGTACATAAGAAATTCCAATATTATCAAAAAATGGGAGATCCCTGGGTTCAGAGAGGGGGCTTTGCAAAGGGATCTGTGATGCTGAAGTATCTGTGCTCTCACCAGAACAACTGAAACCCATGGTCAGAGTTTGGCAGATGAAGAACTTGGGTATGCCCAAATACCCTCTGCTATAGAAAAAAACAATGTGTTATATACAGTTTATCTTCTAAAGTTCCTTGGATCACTGGTTTATTACCAGAGAAGTGGTTTTGGAGTCACAGGCCCCAGGTTTGCTTCCCAGATTTACTTACTAGATATATGGTATGTGCTGATAGGGAAATTATTTGGTCTGAGTAGCTTCAGTTTATCCTTTAATGGTCAGTATAAAACTCTGGACAGTTACAGGGGGTTTATAAAACAAATGCCACAAAATTCATTGCAGACAGTTCTTGAGAGAGAGACTTGAGCTCACTGATGGACATTTGCTGCTCTTTGAAACCTATCAATCTCCATTTCTTCTTCCCCTGGCTGTGACTGGTTCAGGTTGTGGTAGTTCCTACAGGTCACAGGTTGAAACTGGGAACCATGATTCCTAGATGGGGACAAACCAGAGGCAGATGTGCCCCAGATGTTTTATTCCTGCTTGTACTGGATTTACTGATGTGCAACAACTGAATATCTGCTGAAGCAGGAACATTAAGTTTCACAGTTGAAAGCATCACTTTGCTGTCCCAGACCTGCTTGTACAGAGCTGTGGTTCTCTAATCATTTAGCTCCTGTTCTATTCCTCAGCTGGAGGAATTCTTTGTATTATTCCAAAGTCAGTTTTATTTAATAATGCCATGACTTTGCGACATGTCTGGTGTCCACGCTCCAAGAAGCTCATAGTAAACCAGCTGAACGAGGGCTTTCCTACTGCAGTTGTTTTGCAGTCAAAAGGATAATAAAATTCTCTTTGCCTAGACACAGAATCAGTGATTTTCAGTGTGTTGGGCCCTTATCTGGCCTTAGCTGAAACAACAGAAGTTGAACTGTGATCTGTGTAAGGCCTGCTGCTGTTAGCATACTGCTCTGTTCATTCAGAGACAGCACATGTAGGTGTTTTCATCCTTTTCTTGTCCTATCAGTTGTGGCAGTCCAGGCAGGGCTGCTTCACTCCAGAGCAGAGCAAATCCCATAGGCTGAAAATCTCCTTCTGTTGAGATTGTCTCATAGTGACTAATACTGGTGACATTTGGCAGTGCACCATTAATCTTCCACTCGTTGGGCTGCAAGGACACTTTAGAGGTCTGTGGTGAAGCCAGATGATTCCTACCCTCTCTGCCTTGCTGTCAGGCTTGGACTTCCAGTTAGCCACAAAAATCCTTCTGTTCTCACTGGACAGAGCCTCCCCATGCCACAGGCTGAGGTCACCAGCAGGACCAGGATCCTCACTGAGTGCCAGGGTGCAATGTGGACTGCTGGTGAGAGACAAGATGCTCACAAGAGTAAGAGCTCTGCTCCACAGATAGAGTCACCAGATGCTGGAAGAAGTGCAGGGAGAAGGTTTGCAGGTCTTAGAAATCAGAAGCCTATTTTATTTTGCTACAGAGAAGGAGCAATTTCTCTCTGGCAAATACATAAAAGAAGATATTTCTAACTTTTAAGTGACTTCTTATGCACTCAGGGAGAGACAGAGCTCAGCAAATTCATGCCTGCCAGAATGATGGTGCTGTGATTGAGTTTGGGTCAGTACACTCACCTTTTCACAGGTAAGAGAAACCTGGGCAGTACAACACTTGCTACTGAGCTCCATCATCAAAAAGTGCAGGGTTTGGGGAGGACATAAGGGGAGCAGCTGCTCTACATTGTCCTTTTCAGCAGCTCTGAGGTGCTAAAATGAATTTAGAGTCCCCCGTGGCAGGAATGGCTCTCTCTGCCACAGCAGCAGTGGGTAGGCAGTTGAGTTGAAGTGCCACAGTCCTCTCAGGACTTGGGAAGAAGGAAAGGGCAGCCCCTACCTAGCTTATTGAAGATGGAGATGACTTTGCTACCCTGCAGGTTCCCCATGAAATCCTGAGAGCAGTTATGTTGGGAAGTCAGGGAGGGCTACAAACTGAAAATTGAGTAGAGCATTTTATCCTTTCTTGGGCTTCCCAAAGCAAGCTCTGTATCCTTCCACCTGCCTCTCTCAGGGCATCTGCAAGTGCCCTAAAAGTGAAGTTTTTGGGGATGTGTTGCAAAGAATACAATCACAGAGCTGATCAGAGACAGTGGAGGGGAGAGGAGGGCTTGCACTAAGTCCTCAGCATGTGTGCCAGAAGGTGTAACCCCTTTAGAGAGCTGAGCCCCCTCCCACTGCTCAACTCTTGGCTTTTGCTAGGACAGCTGGTTTCCTTCTGCCAGCATCTCCATTTCTCCTCTGAACCCATCCTGTCATCCTCACTCTTCAGCTGGTGGCTTTAAAACTCCCCTCATGCAGGGGCCAGCACACTCCTGAACACAGACGCCCAGGGTCACTTCTTGTAGCACGGTGTCTTTATTTCCTTCTGTAAAGGCAGGATTGAAGGGATCCTGGACGAGGGCATCATCTCCATGCAATGCCTGAGGCTGCTGCCAATGATCTCCTGGAGTAGAGCTCCCAGAACTGAAGTGTGTGGCAGTTTCTGAGCCTGGTGGTTAGACTGAACCTGTGATGGTTTTTTGTCTGACAGGTGAAAAGGAGCATCTCTTGTTCACTACCTCTCCTTCTAAATGAGTGGCTGCACAGAGAAGCATTTCAGCTGGAGGCAAATGATCATGCAGTGCCCAGAGTAAGAAGATGATCCTCTGAGCAGGATCAGATCTCTTCATGATTTCTGACTCTTGGGTAGCCTGAGCATGGACTGAATGAACAGAGACACTGGGGTTTTGCCAGTAATTCATATAGCTGACATACACTTTCTGGACAACAGCCTAGCTCCAGCTGATTCCAAGCCCACTTGCTGCCAATGACTGTTATATTTTTAATATTTCAATGCCACTGGCTTAGAGCTGCTGCAGAAACTTATGCACACCAATGCTGACCACACCAGGGTGCTCTCACACACCTGCCCCTTGAGAAAATGGGGTTTGCTTTCCCGAGGTGCTCTTCCCCCTCTGAATAAGGAATGAATTCAAGACATGTTAGAGCTTTGCTTTGCTTTGCTGTTTGGTGTTGTGGTTTTTAATTGATTTTTAATTTTTGGTTTGGTTTGATTGATTTGTTGTTGTTGTTTGGGTTTGGTTTGGTTTTAATACAGCTGATTTTCCTGAAAGATTTGCTTATAAATAAGCAAACAGGAGTTTACTGGTCAGGCTGAAAATTGATCCCTGGCTTTAGGAGTCAAACCATATTTTGCTGGTGGGAGTTTGTTCCAGTTGTGTGATCAATGCCTGAGCCAGATTGAGCTCAGGGATTTGCCTTCCCAGCTCTGGTAAGAAAAATGTTAGTGCAGACAAGAAGAAGCAGATCTGCTGAGTAAAAACCCTCATCCTACACAATCATATTTCTGAGCAGATCTGCTCTTTATGTGGGGCCATAGCTGTGCACACAACTCATGGATTTCTCTTTGGAAACAGAGCCCTTCAAAATTTTATGAAGCTACTATACTCTTATCTAGTCTTTTATGTCATCACCCTGCCTCAATTGTTTCAAATGTAACACAAGTTTTATTCCAAAGTATATGTTACTGTTATTAATTTAAGATGTGCTCAGATACCAAAGGCGTTCAGTCTATAAAAGACATGTCCTCATATTCATTTCAAACCAGGAAACTAAAAATAGAGCCAGTTCAAATATAGGTGATGAGAATAACTTGAGATTCCTATTAGGAGATAGAATATGAATAAAGCCTTTCAACGTGCCTGGCAAAGTGTCTGTGCTTGGAGGAGGCTGTGGATAAAAGTTTGGGCAGTAAATCTGGGACAGAGAAGGTGGTTTGGTGAGCACTGTGTATGGCAAATGGGAGGCACTGAATTAAAAATGTTGGCTTTAGAACAGAGAGCAAGAAATGTGTTTTGTCTCTGAATATCAACCTGTGCATCTCACTGTCACAGGAGCTGTTGAGATCAGGAGGGTGCAGGACACAAACCACTGGGGCTGTTGATCTGATCCCAGTCTAAGCTCCTGGTGGGTCACTGGTAACCCCAGTGGCTTGGCATGGAGGTGTTTTGTGTCCTTCAGGCTCCAAAGAGCCCAGTGGGCATCACTAGCTGTAGGTCTGCCTAGGCAAGTCCAGGGCTGGCACGAGTCAGCAAACAAAGGAGTGTAAGAGCAGTGCAGGGGAAAGGTGAGCAGCAGAGGAATGTGTGACCCAGCCCCAGTGCCACCCAAAGGGATGTGTATTTGTAGCCACAAAGACACAGCTCTTCTTGCATTACCCCCAGTGTTTCTCTCTCTCTTAACTGTTTAAGATCTGTGTAGGCTCTGATCCCTGCCCACTGCAAATGGAGGCAGGGTACCCACAGCATGCCAGGCTGCTCCCTTCCCATCCCTGCCCTCCCAAAGCAAAGGAAATTGAGACTGGTCCCGTGGACACCTTGGCAGTTTCCATTTTCCTTCTGTGCCTTGTGGTCCGTGCTGACACAGATCTGCCGTGTGAACAGCCAGCCCAGTGACTCCAGATCTCACTGGTGCCCTGGGATGGCATCTCCAAAACCTCTGTCACTCACCTCCAAACTGCCACTGAGAGCTCTTCCTCCTGCTGCCAAGGGCATTGTACAGCCTTGTGATCATGCTCATCGCAGAGCTTTCACCCCTTAGATGGGAATAAGGATTTGTACAGAGCCGGTGAAAACAAAATAGAGCTGCTCTTGGGTTTTCTAAACAAGCTTTCAAGAGCTGCTGGCTTCTTTTTCATATGCAGATAAGATGGAAGTACCTTGAAATATTCAGGCGAAACCAGCACAAGAGACACTGAACTGGGGATGGAAATCAGAATGGGGAGATTTGTGACCATTTTCAAAGCCTTTTCCTTCACTAATATTTCCCAAGAAAGCTGTTGAATGTCTATCAGTATGTTCAGGGCAGGGTAGGGAGGATGGAGCCAGACTCTGCTCAGGGCCATCCAGTGACAGGACAAGAGGCAATGGGAGTCAGTTGGAGCACAAGAGGTTGAGGGGAAACACAAGGAAAAACTTGTTCCCAGTGAGGGTGCGAGAGCCTGTCAGGGGCTGCCCAGAGAGGTTGTGGAGTCTTCTGCTCTGGAGACATTCCAGACCCCCCTGGATCTGTTCCTGGGTGACTTGGTCTAGGTGCCCCTGCTCTGGCAGGGGGGTTGGACTAGATGATCTTTCTAGGTCCCTTCCAACCCCTGACACTCTGTAATTCTGTGAATAAATTGGGATATCTTAATTTTGAAGTTAAGGAATGGGAGACAGGAACAGGACTGGAACATGGATCAAACATGATGCAAAGATGAGAAAGATAGCTTGATGGAAATTCTTCGGTCTTTTGTTGCACTAAAACAACAGGCTCTGGATTATCCTCAGGACTTGTTGGTATCTGGGCTCTCCCTTGGCCACTTATTCATGTGGAAAGGAGTAAACATCATTTCTGCAAGAGGATGGTGAGGTGCCCATCTGAGGTGCTGTTCAGGCTTTAGTTCAGTCTAATCCAGAAAGCCTTCTGTTCCAGATCTGTGGGATCTAGGCACAGTTCCAGATCTCTGAACTCTAACAACAGTACTGGTGAAGCTGATATTTGACAATAGTGACCATTTTTTCCATGGATTCTACAGCAAGACAGAATAATCAGAGTTAACTTCTCCTCAGCTTCCTTTTATCATCCTGCAGCGTGAGGACTGGAGTCAAGAGACAATTCCCAGCAGAAGCCCCATGGCTGCACAAATGCCAATTAAGACATCAGCAGAAATTCAGCAATATTAGTATCTTCTCCACAGTTTGCAGCAGAACAGTGTCTCTGTGATGGAGCCATCATTTATGGTTCCTTTTGGCCCAACAGCTGCAGTGGGGATGGGACTACCTGCCAGGTTTCATTGCTGCCCAGAAGAGAAGCCTACACCTGTGGTTGCTTGTTTGCTCACATGGATTTCCAAGGCATATTCCCCTTCTTTCTGAAACAGGTAGAAAAGACAAAGCAGTCAGTATTGCATCTCCAGCTGACTTTGCTGCTCAGTCTTCATTGGCAGCACCTAGAGAGAAAGATGCCTGGCTATGGAGCACATCCCAGATCCCATGTCCAAAGCAGGCCAGAGAAGCTTTTTAATGATGCCTAATTTCTCCACTGGCTACCAGAGTGATTGACTCAAAAAGAGACCCTTCTAACAAACCCAACTGGAGGATCCCCACTTCCCTCATGCATAGTCCTTGTGTTGATCAGATACCCTGGGACTGAAACTTCCATCCCTCAGTATGGATATGGATTAAGGAAAAGAATGTAAGTGCAAAAGAAATATGACTTTGAGCTGTTATCTAGCCCTCTCTAGATAAGAAATCACCCCCAGGAGGTGCAGCAGACACTGGGAGGCTTCTCTTAGTCTGCTTTGTTCAAGGAAGTCACCAAATGACTGGATTGCGATGCACTGGGACAAGCACATCAGCTCTGGAGAATGGAGAACACAGTGTCCCAGCACTGGTGCTACAAAGGCTGGATGGTTCCCTTTTTCTCACTTGGGAGCACTGTGAGTATGGTTGGAGCCCAGCAGGGACAATGCTTCTGTAATAACCCTGTGCCAGCAACCCAGAGTGCCTGATGGGAAGCAGAATAAAGGGCAATTTCCCAGGGAAGGGTGGATGATTTGAGGCTTTATAGTTCTGCTCTGAAAGGACAAATAACCTCCCTCAAGAAGCTGCTGTACCTCTGAGCACATCAGCTTGCAGCTGCTCAGACTTTCACCAGGGTTGTGTATTCACAGCTTTGTTCTGCAGGAGCTGGGTGTGTCAGGAATCAAACAGCCCAGGCTATTACCCATCTCTCTTGCATGCCCACTGGTCTCACGCAGCAAATGGCAACCCCCCAGACTTTTCCAAAGGGGAGAGAATTCAGTCCAGTGGCACAGAAAGGAGGAGCTCTCCAGCTCACACCTAGGACTACTCCCTGTCCCAGGGTACACTGCAACTCACCCTCTTTTCTCAGGTGACCCCATGAGGCTCACAACAGCTCTGGAAGCTCACACATTGGTCCTGGAGTCCATGAAATCATTGAGTCTTCACTGGCAGTGTAGGTTCTCCAGTATCAAGGGAAAGAGCTGAGCATCTTTGCAGCAGTTCAGCCCACTGTGGGGCAGGGGAGTTTCCCTGAGTACATAAGAGCTTAGGTGACCAACTAGAATTTGTGTACAAGCTAAACCAGCTTGTTTACAGCTAAAAAATGGGGTTTTGGGGGTAGTTTAAAAGGAGACCCCCTAAAAGTCCAACTGGGAGAGGCATTTTCCCCTGCCTGTTCATTCCCTTCCTCTCAATGCATCTTCCTTTGCACCAGCACCAGCACTGCTGTGACCCCACAAGAAGCCAGATCAGAGAATTCAGACTGAATGAACCCAAGTTCTTTGAACCCAGATGATCTCAGTGTGTGTCCTCGTGGGTGCTGTGCTGTCTGGCACAGGCATGGCAGGGACCAAGCTGCAAAGGGCAGCTGGGGGGAGAGAGGTGACCATTTCAGCAGCCTTGCTGTTGAAAACGAGCATGAAACTCCAGCATGAGTTGAAGTTCAGGCTGTGGAGTCACAACACAGTGCCTCACAGTTAAAAAACACGGCATTGTTGAAAGAATACCCTGGATTTGTAGCTGGCATTGCATTTTGAGATTTGTGTTATGAAGTACAAGAGCTCCAGCTGGCACAAGCTGTATTTATCTTGCTTCTATTGATCCTTGCTCAGCCACAGTAATTTCTTGTCTTTTATGGATTCTCGGGTATTTTAATGTAAGTCTTCACTGATAGAGGGGAAAAATAGACAGGAAAATCACTGGTTGCTGTGTGCAAGAAGGAGTATCCGTGCTGGGAAATCAGAAGGCAACAGTAACCCAGAGAACAGGGCTTATGAGGATGCTGATACCAGAGCACTCAGGGGCTGAGATTTCTTTATCTTCCTAAGTCAGCAAGAGACACTCTTAGGAAAAGGTGTTTTTTTCCCAATACACCCTTGTTCTCTGCTGCAGAGTCAGGACTAAAACTCTGCAGTCCAGTAGTTGGACAAACAGGGTTCCCAAAGCCGTGCTCCCAACAGGCTCCCTGGCAGCAGAGGCTTCAGGGGTGTCCAGGGAGCATCTTTTGTTCTCTAGCAGGCTTTTTTCTTAAGAAAAATGACAGTCTGGCTGTGGCAAGAGGCAAATTTGTCTGAGCCACAAGGATTTTAACATGCCTGTACTTCTCCACACCCCCCCCCCCCCCCCACCTTAAGCCAGCTACTGATATCATGCTGGGACTGCATGAAGATTCACAAACCCTGTGCTGCTAAATTAGTCTCAGCACCCAGTGGGAGGAAAGTTCAGAAGAAACCCAGGCTTCTGCTTTGCATATCTACAACACAAAGCTGGGCCCTTTGATGGGCTCCTCTGATGTCCAGGAGCTGTGAATGTTCAACACTAAAATAATTGTTGGTGAAAAAAAAGCAGAGTATGTGTCCCACCATCACCACTGAGGATGGTTTTTTTCCCTCCAGGCAAAGGCTGACATGATCCCAGAGCATAAATATCACTTTCTGCATAGGATGAGGCCAGCCCAGTTGTTTATCCCACAGTGTAAAAGCCCTGGCCAGGCTGCTCAAAGAGCAAACAGGCTCCAGCTTTGTAGAGGAGGGAAAAGCTCCTGCCACTGTTGTGTTGCTTTGAACCACAAGGGTGAGAGCAAGGACAGGTATGAGGACAAACTGGGCAAGACTATGAGCTTTAGCTTTCCACTTAGTTGGAAATACTTTTTTTTCTTGCTTTCTTTTTTTTTGTCACCAGGGAAACAGAAGCAGAAATGAAAAATGCTTTCAATTTGTCAACATTTCCCATGGATATTTTTGGTCTTCTGATGAAAAACAAAGCCTACGTATTGCTGTGTGTAAAACTGCCCAGTTCCCTCTTCAGGTTGAATGTGCAAATGCTCCCAGAGAGCTGGAGGCACAGGGGGATTCTTTAGGTGCCCCTTGTCCCTTTGGACTGCTGTCTCCCCTCAGCTCCTTGGCTTCCCTCCATCCTCTTTTTGGACAGAGCCACCAGCCTGTGTCACAGCAGCCTCTGACTCCTCAAGGTGTTGTCTGGCAAGGCACCATGATCCAGAAAGGGAACACAAAACACCTCAGCTGTGACTCCACTGAGGATAAACTGATTTAAATCGGTTAGTTTCTGGTGCAATTTCACTTTATAACCAAAAGCTTTATTCTTGGCTAGGAAACAGGTGCCTTTGTGGGGGGAAAAAAAAGGGTTTGGTGAAAGAATGGATTTTTCTAGACATTTTTAAGAGGAAAAAACTTCCTTCCTGTAAAATTCTCTCAGTACAAACTTTTGATTTGTGAAGTGAATCTGGAAGAAATGGTAAGAAGTGATTTGAGGAGCTGTGACCTGCTAGGACTTCCCTTGGCTAAGAGGAGTCTCTGGAGATTATGTTTATCTGGACCAATAAATCCTGCTGAGATTTCTATGCAAGTGTCTCACAGAGAGCAAAGCTCTTTGATTATCCTGTTGCTATTTGTCAAATGCAAAGGACCATGTAAAAAATCATTTTCAGCCTTCAGAATTATGATACTTTCCCTCTGCTTTTGATGTCTGAGGAGAAAATAGCCCCGTCAAGCAACTTGATTTCTTCAAAGCTATTAACAAATCTTTCAGGGTCCCAGGGTGACATAACAGGTCTGGTCTGACTCATTCCATTTAAGAGTTGCTCCTTCCAGCCAGAAATAGCTCTGTGTGCAGCCATAAAAAACGTGAATCAATTAATGTCTTTTATTAACTAGAAATGCAGATAAATCCTCAATCAGGGGAACACAAATTACTGGCTCCCATTGCTTCTCCCTCCCTGTTCTTTCTTTATGGGGCTTCTTCTTTAACAACCTTTTGGGATGTTAACTCCAGGTTCACGTAGCTGTTTTTGCAGCTGAGTCTCAGGTGATTCTGAATTGGAGGAAGATCTCTCAAGAGGACACTGGATCATGCTTTAGGAAATCATTAGCTTGCTGGGAGAATAAGGAATCTAAAAACCATTTTAGCCAGGAAGCAGCAAGCTAAATAGGAGCTGGACTAGGAGGATGAGGAAGATGTCATGCCCTCACAACTGGGTATGGGGATGTGCAGCACATGGGGAACTCAATGAAAATTCCAATACCATAGTTAAGGTCTGTATTTTTACATGTTTTTAAAGGGGGGGGGGAAATAAATAATAATAAATATATCGGGAAAAGAATAAATAAATAATAAATAATAATAAATAATCTCTCTATGCAAATGGGTACATGAGTCAGAACATAGAGTGAGAAGCAGGCAGGAAAGGCTTTAAATAATAGGATTCATTCAGCTAAAGCATCTAATCACCCCTGAAAGTGAAAGATTAGGTGAAACAAAAGAGTTCTCATCCAGGAAAGTAAGAAGGGAATGGGAATCTGTTCCCACAGCAAGTACAGGGAGTTTGCATTTCATTCTGCACTAACCCAAAGGATTTCAGCAACCCCCACGGTGGAAACAGAACTACAACCATTTATGAGTGTCTGCAAAAATAGCTCCCTGTGCCATTGCTTCCTTTTCATCTGCTTTCCAGGAGAGTGGCTGGAGAAGGAGCAGCAGAGGAAGCTCTGTCCAGGCTTGTGTCTCAGAGCATCTGGAAAAAAAAGTAGTGCAATCCACAAAGAGTGGCTCAGTATAAGAATTTTAAAGCAAATTCAAGCAGACTCCAGTGCATTGTGCACACAGTGCGATGAAATGCAATAAAACTGGAAAAGTTTTATTTTACTCGTTAAAAAAAGCCAACAAAACCCAAACCTCCCATGCAATAAAAAGAAATAATAGCCCAGAACATTGATTTTATTTAAAAATAAACAAACAAAATAAAGAAACCTGGTTATTGCTAACATTTTGCTCTGCTTTAATAGCTTAGATTTTACTATAATTTTTTCCTTCAAACTAGAGATTGAGGCTGATATGTTTTAAAATGATGAATATGAATTACTTGAACTTTCAGACTTCATTTATTATCTACCCATGCTAAAGATGTTACTGTAGCCTCTGATCTATGCTGACAATGAGTGGAAAAATCAGCTTTTTTTTCCTTTTCTCAAGCATGTGAACTTTGAGGACAGTGCGATGCTTCACTGAGATGGAGGAGGAAGAAAGGAGGAGAAAAGATACTACTAACAAGTAATACACAATGTTGGCATCTAAATTCCTTGCTCTTTGATGCCTGGAAATTTCATATAGCTGTGCAAAAAAGTGTTTGAGCTGCCTTTGTAGGTAGGGAGAGAGACATGGAGCAGCAGGGATGTTTACATACATCTCAGTGGTAGGGCTAGGGCTGGCAGTCTGCTTGGTTTTCCTGTGCATCACTGGGTACATCCAAAGAACACAGATACTGTGGAGTAGAAGAAACCACTAATTAGTGTATGGAGCTGCCAGTCCAGTGGATGTGCAACATCCTTGCCTTGGATCTCATCATTCCATTGGTCAAGAGAAGCATTCCAGCAAAGATGCATCCATTTTTTCTTACAAGGTCTCATGCATATTTAAAGCAAGATATTCTGCTTTGTTGTTGTCATTGCTGCTGGTGGTGTTATTATTATTATTATCAAAAAGATAAGACTTATCTTCTGGTTAGGGCAGGTGGTGAGATGTTAGCTGAGGAAGTGGCATTTGCTTTGACTCTGTTCCATGGGGAAAGAAACAATTAATACTGGTACTTGCCTTGAGTCAGTAGATCTGGAGAACATCCACTTGATGTGTCAGCAGAATTAGCTAATAATGTTCACACTAACTCCATGAAAAGCCCTGGAGAACAGCAAGGTACAGGAGGCAGTCACATGTAGTATCTGAGAAAGGGATGAGCAGTTGCCCTGGCAGTGGTCACCTGGTAAATCTGCCTTAGGCCTCAGTACTAAAGGACTTGTAGGAAGTGTAAATAACATGGCATGAGCTGGATTTGACAGGAAAAATGGTGGAAATGTTGTTTTTAAAGAAGATACAGAATATCCTGACAAAGACCTTCAAAAATCCAATCCCAGAATCACAGCCTGGTGGGGGTTGGAAGGGACCTCTGGAGATCATCTCATCCAACCCTCCTGCTCCAGCAGGGTCACCCAGAGCAGGGGACTCTGGATCACATTGTCCAGGTAGGTTTGGAATCTCTCCAGAGGAGACTCCACAGCCTCTCTGGGCAGCCTGGGGCAGGCTCTGACACCCTCAAAGCAAAGAGGTTTGTTTTTTTTCCTCCTGGGTTCCAGCCTGTTCCCAATTGCTCCTTGTCTGTCACTGGGCACCACTGACAAGAGCCTGGCCCCATCCCCTTGACCCCCCCACCCTGTAGATGTTAATAAACATTGATAATTACACCCATGTTCTGATGATAAGATGCTGAACCTGTGCACTGAGGGGTCTAGATGGAGGCTTGGCCCTCCCCTCAGGTGAAGAGCAACGCCAAAAACCCCTGAGCCCTTTGCAGCTCTGCCAGACTCAGACCGTGTGGGATCAGGATCAGACCCACTCTGTCTTGATTTCACTTGAATGTTTCTGAATATTCCAGTCTTGAGAAACCCTCCAGACAATTAATTCAAATTGTCTTGGAGACAAGTGCTGACTGGGCAAGAGCAAAAACTGGGCAAAAGCCTGCAATCAAGAGATAATGATACACTGCAGCATCCCAGCTAACAGAAGGAGCTGTAAAAGAGTGCTAAAATAGGCCAGTGTTTGCTCCCATCTCTTCTCACTCCCTATTAACCATCCCTCAGAGAGCAGGCCATGTGTTAATCACATCCACACCAAAAACTGGATGCAAAATTTGACTTTGGACCCCAGAGTCCACCGTGGCTTTAGCAGTGCTGGCACACAGGAGGCTGCAACTTTGGCGCCTTCCCAAGCATATTCTACTTAGCAAGTGCACCAGCTCCCAAGATCCCACACAGAGTTGAGGAAACTGCTGGGTTTTGTGGTCCTCATGCACAGGCTGAGAGCTGGTTTGTCATGTGCACGGGGGGTGGATAAAACCAGGTTGCAGTAGCNCTTTGTTGTTGTCATTGCTGCTGGTGGTGTTATTATTATTATTATCAAAAAGATAAGACTTATCTTCTGGTTAGGGCAGGTGGTGAGATGTTAGCTGAGGAAGTGGCATTTGCTTTGACTCTGTTCCATGGGGAAAGAAACAATTAATACTGGTACTTGCCTTGAGTCAGTAGATCTGGAGAACATCCACTTGATGTGTCAGCAGAATTAGCTAATAATGTTCACACTAACTCCATGAAAAGCCCTGGAGAACAGCAAGGTACAGGAGGCAGTCACATGTAGTATCTGAGAAAGGGATGAGCAGTTGCCCTGGCAGTGGTCACCTGGTAAATCTGCCTTAGGCCTCAGTACTAAAGGACTTGTAGGAAGTGTAAATAACATGGCATGAGCTGGATTTGACAGGAAAAATGGTGGAAATGTTGTTTTTAAAGAAGATACAGAATATCCTGACAAAGACCTTCAAAAATCCAATCCCAGAATCACAGCCTGGTGGGGGTTGGAAGGGACCTCTGGAGATCATCTCATCCAACCCTCCTGCTCCAGCAGGGTCACCCAGAGCAGGGGACTCTGGATCACATTGTCCAGGTAGGTTTGGAATCTCTCCAGAGGAGACTCCACAGCCTCTCTGGGCAGCCTGGGGCAGGCTCTGACACCCTCAAAGCAAAGAGGTTTGTTTTTTTTCCTCCTGGGTTCCAGCCTGTTCCCAATTGCTCCTTGTCTGTCACTGGGCACCACTGACAAGAGCCTGGCCCCATCCCCTTGACCCCCCCACCCTGTAGATGTTAATAAACATTGATAATTACACCCATGTTCTGATGATAAGATGCTGAACCTGTGCACTGAGGGGTCTAGATGGAGGCTTGGCCCTCCCCTCAGGTGAAGAGCAACGCCAAAAACCCCTGAGCCCTTTGCAGCTCTGCCAGACTCAGACCGTGTGGGATCAGGATCAGACCCACTCTGTCTTGATTTCACTTGAATGTTTCTGAATATTCCAGTCTTGAGAAACCCTCCAGACAATTAATTCAAATTGTCTTGGAGACAAGTGCTGACTGGGCAAGAGCAAAAACTGGGCAAAAGCCTGCAATCAAGAGATAATGATACACTGCAGCATCCCAGCTAACAGAAGGAGCTGTAAAAGAGTGCTAAAATAGGCCAGTGTTTGCTCCCATCTCTTCTCACTCCCTATTAACCATCCCTCAGAGAGCAGGCCATGTGTTAATCACATCCACACCAAAAACTGGATGCAAAATTTGACTTTGGACCCCAGAGTCCACCGTGGCTTTAGCAGTGCTGGCACACAGGAGGCTGCAACTTTGGCGCCTTCCCAAGCATATTCTACTTAGCAAGTGCACCAGCTCCCAAGATCCCACACAGAGTTGAGGAAACTGCTGGGTTTTGTGGTCCTCATGCACAGGCTGAGAGCTGGTTTGTCATGTGCACGGGGGGTGGATAAAACCAGGTTGCAGTAGCTGCTCTTTATCTGCTGGACTTCTGCAGATGCTGCCAACAAAGTTCATTCTGGTGTAGCAGGGGGAAATTCAGTGGTGATTGCACTCAAGACAAGTCTACAAAGCCCTCATTTGATCCCAAGAGAGACAATCTAGGATGTACTCAGTGGCAATATTGGAGAGATGGAGGCCAGGAAAGGGCCTCATGAGCAAACATCCCATGTGTCTTGCCCAAAGAGGGTGATAGAAACCACTGTTCAGCAACATTGACAGGAATCTGAGACACCCCTTTTCACCTTCTATATTTGATCTCAAGAGCTCAAGGTGCACTCTGAGGAGCTTGTCAGAAAAACACATCCTCCAGAATGCCTGGAGAAGTAATCAGTGCCGTTGAAGGGCAAAGGAAATGTCAATAGGGCTCAGGCCATCTGGCCTCCATCTGTTTGAGCCCTGTTCAGAGCTCCCAGTCTGTGGAAAAGGCATCCAGCTCTTCAGTGACCACAGAACAGGGGAAAACCAGGTTGAACATCACTGACATAATGACAGAGCTGAAAGAACAGCAGCAGCTTAGCAATTTTAGTCAGCCCCTCATTAGTATGGTTGAGACTGTATATGTAAGTAGAGCTTATTTAACAATAAATGTCATATTTACATAGCATATAGAATGATAGAGGCCAATGTAACTTAGGAATGTACATTTAAATTAGGAAAGGAACATTTAGGTTTAAAAGCAGGAAATAAAAGGTGTTGCTGGTGCAAGCTGTAGGCAAAAGCAGTGTGGAAAGCATTCAGGAAGGTGGCTGTGATTTGGGTCACAGTGGTGTCACAGGTAGTCAGAGTGTTTCAATCCCCTCAACACTGCTGGAATTACCTTTAATCTAAATTTATAGTAATCTAAATATATACAGCTGTATTACTGGGGCTGCCCCAGTTGACTAGAGGGGAAAGGAATCCCCTAGTACTGATGTTATAACTTGGGATAATGACATGAGTGAAATGAAAACTTTGCATAATGAAAAGCAAACTCTCTTTATGAAGTGTCACTTGTCCCAGGAGAACAAAGACCTCCCTTTCTGGGTGCTGCCATTATCCCAATACTCTTAGCAATGTCTTCTTCCCATTGTCTCAGATCAAGAAACCTCCTGTCCCTATAAATCATGTGAGGTCATCCATTAAGCAAACCAGTTAGAGAAGCTCCCGACAGCATTCCCAGTGATCTAGCAGCTATTCTAGCTGCTGCTGGAGTGGCTGTGTGGTTATAGCAGCTCCACCTCATTATGGGGCTGATTGCTTATCAGTTTCATCAAAAGAACTAAACAAGCATTGTTTGGATTGCCAGAGAACCTCTGTGCCTGGCTGGATGAGCTGAGAACCTGTGGCCACACATGATGCACCAGCTCCAGTTGGAATGATATTTCTAGTCCTCCTCCAGGAGGCTTTGGCTAATTGGCATGAACAAGAGCTAAAGATGTCATTAACACTTCCCTGAGGTGGATAATGGAGAGATCCACTTTGTAGATCCTCAGCTCAGTGTCACTTAGCTATGTGACTATGTGACTACAGAGCTGCTGGCTGGAAATCAAACCTGAGCTCTACAGGAGCTGTAATACTCTGCTTTAGGATTATGGCAGGACGTGTGCTACCTGGCAGCAGGGTGTGAAACCTGTGAGCAAACTCACTAGTGAACCATGGATGGGTGTGCAGGTGGTAGCAAGACCATATGGCTGGGCCATGCTGTAGAGGAGGAAGGGCAGATGTGCACAGCTGTAGAGGAGGAAGGGCAGATGTGCACAGAGCAGTGTCCTTTGGGTCAGATGGGCATCCAAAAGTCTTCTGCTCCTAGTGCACAAGAGAACCTGCTATCAAACAAATGAAAAAACAAAAGCAAGCCCTTGCCCATACCCACCTGCCTGCTCCAGTGCCTGAGCCACATGAGTCCAGCAGCAGAGCTCAGCAATTCAGCTCACTTGAAACAGCTTTGGAGGGTGTAGGTTTGGAAATCCACATCACTGCCTCTTCTGTGTGAAACCTTCTAACAGCACAGGCTGCTTTGGTGGCCTTCATTTTGGATTGAGAGGTTCAAGACAAGTTAGGGTGCTTCCAAAGAGAGAATCGTGGCACTGTTAAAGTCATCAGCATGTTCCTGGAGTTGGTCATGGCCTCACAGGTGTTACAGGAGGGTCTTCTCCCTTATCTTGGCTTCAGAAATGTCAAGTCCCTGGGCTAAAAAGCAGTAAACGCAGTTGCTTTAAACACTCACATTTTAAAGACATTAGGAAGCTGAAAGTGCAAAGAGCACATAGCTGTGTTTTCAGAGCGCTTGAAAATTTCACTAGGTGCTTTTTAGCTACTAAAGAGCTGTCAAGATTGGACCTTAATTGTATTTGATGTCTAAATTAACTTTATTTCTGCTAATATCACCATTCAAAAGGAGCAATACCATGACAGCCAGGGTAGTCTGAAAGCTGAGATGTTTGGAGGGCACTGCTGGGTCAGGGTGAGGAAACCCAGCCATGTGCTTTGCCTTCTTCTGCAGAAAATGCTGAACAGGGCTGTATAATTAGGCATCCCCTTTGATGCCAACTGCCATCAAGCTGACAATTGAATTAAAGTGGAGAAGCAGTGAAGGAGCAGAAGTCTAAGAGACCTTCTCCTCTTGTTATTGATTTTTTTACTTCTTTCCACCAGCATGGACACTCATAATTACTACTAAGTTTTCTCAAAAAAAAAAAAAAAGATAATTGCCTATTGAAATCTTACTCCTGGCAAATGCAATTACTGACTAAAAAATCCTAGAGAAGAATCCCAGAGCATGTTAATAGGGGAGGCCAGTTTTCATCTGAGGACTTTCCTGGTAGATCTGACTTTCAAGACTGATCTCCCACAGAGAAATAAGACCCAGTTTATTTTCACACTTCTTTTTCATTCTTTGAAGAGGAGAAGACTTCACACCTCTTGTGCAACACCACACTTACCCCTAGAAGTCAAAGCAATCCTGATTGAGATTTTCTTCCTGCTCCCCTAATATCCAGTGTGGTGGAGACAGTTTGGTGCAGAAAGCCAGCAGGACCTGTGTAAGGAGAGTCAATTAAATCCTCTTGGAAGCAGCTATTGCAGAGGAAAGTTATCCTTGAACTTTAGTGAAATAGGACCTAAGAGGACCTAAGTGAATAGTAGGCTGACAATAGTCAGTTTGGGAACTCAGAGGGAACTGGTTCCTAAATCAAAACTTGAATCTGGAATTTCCGTAAGGTGACCCAGATATGCTCCTTGTTTCCAGCCAGATGTTCTTTGTGGCCATGGTCTATCTATCTAGTTTTGGGCCCCTCACTCCAAGAAGGAGACTGAGGCCAGAGAAGGACAACAGAGGGGAAGGGTCTGGAGCACAGGTCTGGGGAGGAGCAGCTGAGGGAGCTGGGCTTGTTCAGCCTGGAGAGGAGGCTCAGGGAGACCTTCTCATTCTCCACAGCTCCCTGACAGGAGGCTGGAGCCAGGTGGGGTTGGGCTCTGCTCCCAAGGAACAAGGGACAGGACAAGAGGAAACAGCCTCAAGCTGCACCAAGGGAGGTTTGGATTGGATCTAAGAAGCCATTTCTTCCCCACAAGGGCTGTCCAGGGCTGTCCCAGGCTGCCCAGGGCAGGGGTGAGATTCCCATGATCCCTGGAGGGGTTACAAAGCTGTGGAGCTGTGGTGCTGGGGACGTGGGGCAGTGGTGCCCCGGCAATGCTGGGTTAACAGTTGGACTTGATGATCTTAAAGGTCTCTTTCAACCAAAACAAATCTAGAATTCTCTGATTCTCAGCTTTTAAATCAGCCAGCATCAAACTGTGCTATGAAATCAGACAAAGGGGCACAGAGCCTTAAGCAGGTAATTTTCTTCACCCCAGAATCAAACTCTGAGATCATAATTCTGAGTGAGGGTGACATAAGTGCCACAAGTTGGGCTCACTGATATGTGACTGAGGCTTTACCTGACTGCACACACAGCTCTGGTCTTACCCCAGACACAGGACAGGTGATGTTTCTGGTGGGGTAACTGCTCAGTATTTCATTAAGGTCTCCATGTGCTGGTGGTGCCAGGCAGGCTTTTCTGAAAGCTTTCCAAGGGCTGCACTGAACACAGGAATATCCATTTCCTCGTGGTCTTTTCTATGATGATCAGAGTACATTAATTCTTTCATAATATTTTTACTCCCTTTCACACTCCTTTTAAAAGAAGGGGTGTTATTTTTATTGCAACCAGGTAGCTATGCTCAGGTTAAAGCCAAAGTTGTCACTACAGCCAATTTACTAATGCCAAATTACAGCCTTTCATTCTTAATATTATCATGTCTCTTTTAGCAGCTGAGTTCCCTACACCAACTCCTTTCTTTATGCTGTCAAACATTCCAGTTGAGGCACAAAATTATGTTTCTAGCATTTTAGGGCATTGGTGTTCAGGGTTCCATCCTCATTTCCTTCAGCAGTAGTTATGGGAGCAGGATGTTTTTGTACCTCTGCTCCGGGAATTATACATCTGCTTGGAGTCTACACATAAACCACCCTTCCTTGAATAATCTTTATCCCAATGTGTGTGATGTTTGTCATGAAGCAAATGCAGCAGAGGAGCAAATTTGTTTTGCAGAGGCCTAATTTTGGCATCTTGACCTGACAGCTTGATTCCAGCTTTCCTGAGGTTCTTTGATTTGGATTCATAGTGTGATTTGGAGACTAAACACACTGGAAAATGTATGTTCCTTGCCATAGGATGTTGTTGCTCCTGCTGAGTCCATCAGCAGTTCCTGGACCTTTAGATGTACAGCATATGAGACTTAATTCAAGATTTCTACATTTGCTCCATGGAGATCTGAACCTTCACCTCTTTATATCAGTCCTTGTTTTCCTCTCAGTACAACTCCAGTTTCTGTCCTTATAGCTCCTCTCCTCACACCTGTCTTTGCTTAAATCTTCTGTTTCCCAGTCCTCCTTCTATTCCCAGCATTGTCCTTTTTTGTTTTGGTTCCCAGATAACTCCTCATAATCCCATCTCCCAGTGAAAGGAAATGTTCCATCATCTCAGCCAGTTTCATCCTTATCTTGCCATCTTACATTTCTTTCTTGACTCTCTCTGCCTTAGCTCTACTTTTCCTACCCTGTCTCCTGTGCCATTAACATCCAACTTGTGCTCTGAGCATTCCCATTCCACCCCTTCATCTTCTTTTCATCTTACCCTTGATTCTGGCCTTTCCATCTGTGTCTGACCCCTCCTAGGTACCTTTTCTCTCTTCTTTGGTGCTGACTTCAGCTTTGCAATCTTTTCATGTTACTTGCAAGCAAGACAGGTAGTGAACACAGAGAGCTTAGGGCAGGCAGGAGATACAGAGGGACCAATGTCCTTCTCAGCATCTGCATCCCCCCAGTAGAGCAAGCTCAGGCCATGTGAAGGATGCTGCAAGTGACAGCCTTGTCAGGATGGAGAAGCCTGAGGGAGACAAAGCATCCTTAGGACAGATTCCAGCCTTAGGGAATCAAGCTGATACATTTTCAGGAATTTTACTGAGCAGGTCTGAGCTGCAGGGTTTGGATGTTTTGCAGTTTGGTGTGACTGCAAAGTGGCAGTAAATGAGGCACCTTGCCACCCTGATTGCCCTAGGAGACCTTAAAACCCTGCTTCAAAACAAATGAGTGGTGTTATTGAAATACAGAGAAATCCTTTTCATGCTGTTTCTTACTCAGAAAAGAATAACACTGGTTTTATATTTGTTTGTCTTTTTTTCTCTTCTGAAAAATAAAAAAGGAGGAAAAATTCAACCTTGAGAGATACATCTTGTACAGCAGGGTTCAGCACAGTTAATTCAATTTTTCAACTCATTATCACCTAGAAACAGTTTTTCACCATAGGAGATGCTAGACACACTTGTATTTACACCTCGACATCTAAACAGACCATAATGATTGCTGAAATCTTCAAGAATTCCCACCCTGTGCACAGGGAAGGAGGTGCAGTGACTTCTCCACAAGTATTTAGTGCCAGGGGGTTGAATTCTGTGCTGCAGAACTAGTCAGCCCATTACCCTATTTGCTGTAAATGCCACTGGATTTCTGTTTTTCCTGACCTAATATCCATATAACTGACCTAATATGCATATTCCTGAGCTAGTATACATATATCCACCTACTAGTTGTGTGGCTTCCTTGCAAATAGCAGGGATTTGTGAAGCACCCTGCAGATGTAACTTGTCAGTGCTGCTGAACTTGGTAGACTCTGTCTGGGTCTGAATTCTCTTGGGGTTACAATTACCTAAAATGAGTTAAAAACATGACTTGAAAACCACAACTTGAAAACTGAAACTAAAAAAACTGGATGTGAACAGCAGCCAAATGTGGGCTGGAAGGAGAAGCTGCAAATTAAGGTGCCTGGGACCAGAGCAGGGCTGTAGGAAACCTGAGAGACAAAATGGGACCTGTGGAGAAGCTTGGCTCTTTTCTCAGGAGTGCTAAATATCCTGTGGGTGGCCATGGCAAGGTTCTGTGCTGCTGGTCCAGCAGGCATCTCCCTGCTAGGAGCCTGGCTGCATGGTGGGAAGGAAGGGAGGATTAACTGTGTGAATCTGTGAGTAGATCCATGACTTGGCTCCATCTGGCAGCAGCAGTTGCTTTGGTGTGGTCACTGGTGGCTCTGGTTTGAGCTGGGTGTGGCTGGGCTGCCTCTAGCCTCCATTTCTGATCCTATTGGACAATTTTCTTTAGGCTGGCAGACAAGCTAATTAAACTGGATTTTTAAATATTTTTTTTTTCTAAACTAGGCATCAAAATGCTCTCCTTGGAGGCAGTTCTAATCCCTGAGGGTTTGCATACTTGAGATACTGCTCAAGTAGTCTGAATCATGATCTCATCAGAGACAATAAGATACTGAAGTCGGTTCTTAAGTGCTCAGTTTAAGCTCCTGTCAGGGAATCTGTCCACTGGCACAGCTAATGCATTCTCCATTACCAGAGGCATCATTCAGGTTAGTCCCAGAGTTACCCTTGGTCCATACTGATTTGGGGTCAACACGATTTAGCTTTGAGGAAAAAAAAGTATATTTATGCCAAAATTACGGGATTGCAAAGGCAGTTGATGGCAATGCACAGTCCCACTTAGAAAACATCTATTATTCACACATGCTCATGCACATGCACACACACAGAAAATACACAAACCAAACACAGTATCCTGAATAAAAATGCAAAGCCAGAAAATATGGGGAAGAAAACCACTGAAAGAGGAATAAAATTTTTTAAAATCCAAATTTTTCCTTGCGAATATGATTTGCTTAAAGAATGTGTGACTTTCATCTAAGTCTCAGTTTTGTGTTAGGGAAAAAATGCTTGTCCATAGTGTTTCCTGTATCATAGATTTAATTTTCCAGGCTACCAGTGAGGCCCATGCTAAAAAGCCTAGACAACATTTACAGGAGTAAAGTTGTGCCTGGCTGTGACTTCTCCAGGAGGCTATTTCCAGCAATTCAGCACAGCTCACCAGCTCAAAGCCTCTTCAGAAGGGGCAATATCTCAGGAGACTTCCCATCACAGCTCCCTGGTGACATCATCTCACACCAGCACAGGAGGAAAAGTGATTGCCATCCCTACAGGTGACACAGGAGGCATTTTGGAAAGCTGCTCTCAATTCCAAACCAGCTTTGCCAGGTTTACTGCCAGTGTCAACAGTGGGATGTAGTGTCAACTGAATGATGCACTGAGATCCAAATCCCAGCTGAGGGCTCACAGATGGAGCAGAGGGCTCACAGATTGGTAGCAGAGAACATCATCTGCCACCATCCTAAAGCTGAGGAGACATTGCTCACCAGAAAGCAGGGAGCAGGATTACTCAGTGCTTATCTAAGAGGAACAAAGACCTCCTTGTAATGATTGTTACTGGTGACTAATGGTACTTCAGTAGGATTCACAGAACCCTAGTAAGAGCAGGACTTGGCTGTGTTAGTGTTGTTTGGCTGCAGGAAGAGTTGCTCCCAGAAGTGCTGACAGTTTCAGTGGAGATGACAAAGAAATTGGTATTACACCCCATTTAAACATGGCAATGTTTAAAACCTCTGAGTTGCAAAAACTCTGGGAGTATAAATGGCCAGAATCCAGGCATGTGGGATAGGTTGAGACACAGCTCTCAGGAGGGGATGAATTGACCTTGAAAGCGCCCATGTGTCTTCAGTACAGCTGGAGAATCTGAAATGACTACTTTAGATGGGGGTCCTCACCGTCAGAAGGATAACTTGGGGGCAGAGAAATTCCCCCAGAGGCCCTCAGTCACCAACCATTCTAGACACTGGTATTTGACCACATCTCCAGGTTCCTTTCTTTCCATCTAGAACTGCAACATTAAACCTTCCCACTGCTTACTGAGACATTTAGAGACAAACTGCACTGAGAAGGAACCTCCACAGCCACTAGCTCCTCCTCTCACACTTGTGACCTCTTACATTTGGGCACGTTCCACTTCTGAACTTGGCCCTCCTATCAGGTCTGATGAACACCATCAGATAATGATAACTAATACCATGATTATAATGATTCCTATTATCATATTACTAGTATTACTTCTTGCTCCATCATATCATTTTCATCTTGTTATTATGCTATTTATGTTTTGGTCATTATTTGGATAATAAAGCCAGATGCTCTGATTTGCTTCAGAGCTTCTTTGTGCTGGATGCTCTAGTGTCCCCTGTGAAAAGTCAGTCCTCACCCTGAAGCACTTAAAAATCTAATTAGAGAAGACATAGCAGGATTAGCTTCGTCTGTCAGAAGCTTCAGCAGCAAACCCTGACTCTTCAGGATATTCAAGGTCACTTCACCAGACTTCCCAAAGAACTGGGAGAACTCTCAATATTCTTGATGACTGGTGCCAACACCAGCTCCTGCACAGCTCTAGAAGCAACCTTATTTAGAGTTGCTTTCCCAATTCCTCCTGACCCACACACACAGACCCATGCAGATATTTACCCCGACTCACTTCTTTCTTTCTACTATCTCCCTGAGATGGATTCTTTCACATAAGCTGAAGAAGGAAGGCTATTCATCTCACTGCAGCTCTGGGAGCTATTTGGGCACCACAGTGCTGGAGCAAAGGGAGGAGCAGTTGTGGACATCTCTCCTCAGCAGGGACCCTGATTGGAGGGAGTGCAGACTTAGCCCTGGCCAGGCTCACCCTGGTGAGGCAGAGGAGCAGCAGCCAGGATATCTGTGCTCTGCCTTCAGCCACTCCAGGCTGCTTTCACCATCACAGCACAGATACGAGTAGCCAGAAGGGCTTTAAAATTTACACACAGAATTATTGTTGAGGCTGGAATAGACCTTTGAGATCATCAAGTCCAGCCTAAGACCTGACACCACGACCCCCAGCTAGACTGTGGCATTCAGTGTCACATCCAATCTTTCCTTAAACACTACTAGGGATGGGGACTCCATCACCTTCCTGGAGAGCCCATTCCAGTGTCTAATGACACCTTCCGTAAGAAAGTGCTTCCTAATATCCAACATAAACCTGCCCTGGCACAGTTTCAGGCCATGGCCTCTCATTCTGTCACTGGTTGCCTGGGAGAAGAGCCCAACCCCAGCTGCCTACAGCCTCCCTTCAGGTGCTGTAGAGAGTGATGAGATGCCCCCTGAGTCTCCTCCAGGCTGAACAGCCCCAGCTCCCTCAGCCTCTCTCAGCAGACTTTCCCTCCAGTCCCCTCCCCAGTCTCATTGTCTCCTCTGGACCCTCCAGCCCCTCAAAGTCCTTCCGGAAGTGCAGGGCCCAGAGCTGCCCCCAGTGCTCAGGGTGAGGCCTCCCCAGTGACAGACACAGGGGGAGAATCCCATCCCTAGTCCTGCTGGCCACACCATTCCTGATCCAAGCCAGGATCCCACTGGCCTTCTGTGCCACTTGGGCACCCTGCTGACTCATCCTCAGCTGGCTGGCACCCAGCACTCCCAATTCCCTCTCAACTGGGTCACTCTCCAGCCACTCCCCCCCAGCCTGTATCTGTGTGGGGTCACTGTGGCCAGTGTAGGCCCCAGCCCTTGGCCGTGTTGAACTCCAGTTGTTGGCCATTGGCTATTTTGTCCCCACACGGCCTGGGCCGCCTGTCTGATTTCTCTGCATGTTCTTTTCATAACTCAAATGGGGTTAAACCACCAGAATTAGAGCCTCCCATCTATTTTGACATTTCCCAGCCTTTGCAAAAGGGGAGTGTTTAAAATGATGTGTGAGCTGTGAGCCCCAGTGCTCGTTGGCAGCTCTCGTGACTGGAAAGCAGTGGACATTTGCAATCAATAAGACTCCTCGAAACAGCCCCATCCCCAGTTTCATTAAGAGATTGTCACAAAGTTCTTTCAAAACCTCGCTGGAGTAAATTGGCTGCAAGCAGTGACTGCTCAACCTGCTGCTGCCTGACACTCTGATCTGAGAAGTTCCAGGAAGGGTTTGTTTCACCTCAATATTAATTCTGCTCAGGCACTGCTTAGGAGGGATCTGGAGTCACCTCCTCTAAGTATCCCGTGTCAGCATCCATTGCCTGGCTTTGCAATGTTGATACCTGGTGGAGAGGTGGAAAAAGGGTGTTTTTTGGGTGTGATGTCACTTCCAGTTTACCTGCTGGGACAAAAGATTCTGGTCTGGGAATGCTGATGTTCCAGCACAGCACTCTGACGTGAAAGTCTGTTAATACTAGTCCTAATTTTTTCCTGCTGAACTCAGCAGGAAAACAGTTGCTACTGGTTTTAGCAAGAGCAGAATTAGGCTGAATTTTTAAAATATACCATCTAGTTCTCAATCTGAGCATTTTTGTTAGAGGAAAGCCAGCATATGGAGTGGGTGTTTACATTCTAATATAACATAGAAGGAATTATTGTACCCTGAAATCCATATATATTCTCAAAATCCACCACTTTTTATTAGAATGCTGCAGAAGCCCTGGGAGGATGATGACATTTTTATCCAAAAGGTTAAACAAAACAAAACAAAACAAAAAAAAGGAAAATATTAGCTTTGACAGAACTGAAACTGACAATTTTAAGTTTTAAAAACCATCCAAATATTTAAGGCTTCGAAATGTTTTGTGAAACACAGTTGGTATGTGAACACTGAAACACACTTCTAAATTTCAAGCAATGTAACCTTTTCAACCTATTCTACAAGCAGATTAAAAATGTTAAGTCTGTGGTGTCTGGAACATTTTAAATTTCCTTTCAAAAGGAAAATTGGAAAATGTAGCTCCAGAGGCCAACAGCAACATGCTGAGAGCAGCTGCAGGTGCCAGCTTTGCTGCCCAGGTTACCCCTTCCTGGACATCACTGGGAAAACTCTGGAGGACTCTGTGGCCCTAAAGTTTGTTTTCCTCCATCTCCCAGTGTGATGAGGATCTGTGGCTCCTGGGGCAGGTGTAGGTGGGAAATCATAACCAGCTTCCAAGAGAGGTTTCCTCATAAGCTCACAACTCTCCCTTTGCTGTGGGACGTCATTTCCCTCCTAAGCAGTTGCTGATATAACAATGAGTGTCCTTCATCTGTGTTTTCCTAGATATTATATATCAATTTATTATATTATATATTCATTATATATTTATTATTTCAATATATTATATATATTATATTAAATATATATATATATTATTATCCATTAAAACCATATATTATTTATCCATTTATCCAAGATTCTTCTTGCAAAGTGGGCATTTCATGTAATCTTACCAACAGCTCTTCAAAATTCATTTTTGCTGTATTCTAAGGAAAAAAAAAAAAAGAACAGTTTGGGAGGATTGATAAGAAGGCAAGAAACACTGTCACTTGTTTGTGCTTTGCAGTCAGAGGAAGAAGGTTCATTCCTCCTGCTGCGGGACCATTATTTCAACAATCCAAATTTTAAGTGATGCAAATTGAAATGGCTCTTCTGTGTGAAAGCTCCAATTTTTCTTAGACAGGAAAAATACATGTCTGAATTGCAGAGATTGTACTGAGAAAGCTGTANCACCACTTTTTATTAGAATGCTGCAGAAGCCCTGGGAGGATGATGACATTTTTATCCAAAAGGTTAAACAAAACAAAACAAAACAAAAAAAAGGAAAATATTAGCTTTGACAGAACTGAAACTGACAATTTTAAGTTTTAAAAACCATCCAAATATTTAAGGCTTCGAAATGTTTTGTGAAACACAGTTGGTATGTGAACACTGAAACACACTTCTAAATTTCAAGCAATGTAACCTTTTCAACCTATTCTACAAGCAGATTAAAAATGTTAAGTCTGTGGTGTCTGGAACATTTTAAATTTCCTTTCAAAAGGAAAATTGGAAAATGTAGCTCCAGAGGCCAACAGCAACATGCTGAGAGCAGCTGCAGGTGCCAGCTTTGCTGCCCAGGTTACCCCTTCCTGGACATCACTGGGAAAACTCTGGAGGACTCTGTGGCCCTAAAGTTTGTTTTCCTCCATCTCCCAGTGTGATGAGGATCTGTGGCTCCTGGGGCAGGTGTAGGTGGGAAATCATAACCAGCTTCCAAGAGAGGTTTCCTCATAAGCTCACAACTCTCCCTTTGCTGTGGGACGTCATTTCCCTCCTAAGCAGTTGCTGATATAACAATGAGTGTCCTTCATCTGTGTTTTCCTAGATATTATATATCAATTTATTATATTATATATCCATTATATATTTATTATTTCAATATATTATATATATTATATTAAATATATATATATATTATTATCCATTAAAACCATATATTATTTATCCATTTATCCAAGATTCTTCTTGCAAAGTGGGCATTTCATGTAATCTTACCAACAGCTCTTCAAAATTCATTTTTGCTGTATTCTAAGGAAAAAAAAAAAAAGAACAGTTTGGGAGGATTGATAAGAAGGCAAGAAACACTGTCACTTGTTTGTGCTTTGCAGTCAGAGGAAGAAGGTTCATTCCTCCTGCTGCGGGACCATTATTTCAACAATCCAAATTTTAAGTGATGCAAATTGAAATGGCTCTTCTGTGTGAAAGCTCCAATTTTTCTTAGACAGGAAAAATACATGTCTGAATTGCAGAGATTGTACTGAGAAAGCTGTAGCTTGCTCTGGGGTACCTGGGGATTTTTCTCATGCCACACAAATGCTGCATGTCAACTGGGTCAGAATTCACACAGATTTTCTTTGATTTTCCTCCTTGAACATCCTTTCCAGAGGAGCAGATTATTCTGTCCTTCCCTTAGATGCAGGTCTGTCACTGGC
This sequence comes from Ceyx cyanopectus, assembly GCA_013401355.1. Lineage (NCBI taxonomy): Eukaryota > Metazoa > Chordata > Aves > Coraciiformes > Alcedinidae > Ceyx > Ceyx cyanopectus. Next base: position 10,166 of record VYZU01088801.1, on the reverse strand, counting down.
TACTGCCCTCTCACTATGCTGGCTTTGTCTGTCTTACACAGAAGCAAACAAATTCTTGGAAAAAAGCACAAAGAGGAGATTGTGGAGCTTGGTGGGGGATGCTGTTCAACCTCCTCCCCAGTATGTCTGCAAGTGTCTCCTTGCCAAGGGCTGGAAAGAGGGAGCAGCCAAGATGATGATAGTTGCCTCTTCTACAGCTTCTCTAAAGCCTTGGTCTTAGTTTGAAGAATTGACTTGGGGTGGCACACAGGCAGGTGTCATGGGTCAGGTCACTAAGAGTGAAATCTTTAGTAGCTGAGGAAGGGAGGTCATGTCACTTAACCACCCTGGAGTCACCTGCCCTCCTCAGGAGGCACAGGGAGAAAACAGCTTAAAATACACAAAATGAACTATGAGAGATTCCTCTTTCCTCCAGACAGGGAGCTCAGGCAACTAAGTGAGTCCAGATCTAACTTGTGCATGGTTTAATTTAGAGAGATTGAAAATTCCCAGTACTAGCAACCAGAAGAGGCTGAACATGATATGATTGGCCTCTGATTTTCATCCCTGGCCAGTCATTTTTTTTGGTCCCATTTGCAGGAATCTCGGGGCATAAATCTTTGTCCTTAAAATGCTCTGCCCTCAGGTGTCTGTCATCCATCTGGTGCACAGGGGATGGCCAGATACAGCTGCTCAGAGCTGGAGGGCAGCAACCAGTTGCTATTTCTTCCACTGTTCCCTACTTGTACTAGGCAAGTGTTTGTTGGGTACCCCATACAAAGAGTGCTTGGGCCAGACTTCCCAGTGGAAAAAGAAGGAAACTGCCCATCCCACACCATAGGATGGAAGATGGTTGGACCAGTGAGGTGAAGAAATGAGTCTGTCTGGTTGGGAGAGCAGTCCCTGATAGGAAGAGACCTGGAAGCAAACAAATGATCAGCTATCAAAATGGCAGGTGGGCTTGTCCAGCAGCAGAACCCAGATAACAAAGCAGGATAACTGGAGGGAAGAAGGGATGTCACCAGTCCTCCTTCCCCCTGCAGCCTCCATGGATCTGCTCTGCTTGCTGATGGGAGCACACAGCACAGCAAACACCCTTCATTAAGACCTAGAAAAGGAGTTGATGTCCTCAGCTCCTACTGATGTCACAGGTGAGGACACCCCAATGCTCTTGGTCAAGGATATTGTCAGGATAGATCCAAGGACAATGGTCTGTCCTTCCCACTGAACATTCTCCCAGAAACTGAACTTGGTGGCAGGATTTACTCCAGAAGAGAGTAGAGGCAACCAGATGAGATGTGAGTCTCAAGTCCCACAGTAAGCCACAACTCCAGCAGGTCCACAAGAGGACACAGCAAAGATCTCCTTGGATCTATTTTGTCCTCTGGCACAGCCAAGAGCAGCCAAGTTCTGCATTGCACAGGGTTGCCAGGGAGCATTCAGCACACACTGCCAGCACTGCATCTGTCCACACCTTCCCTTTGAGCTTCTCATCTCTTCCTTAGGGTGAATGCCTCAGTGAAAGTGTCCCAGATACAAGAGAGTCATGTGGCTCAGGCTTTATTTGCTGTTATTGCTGCTTTCAAGTGGAAAATTGATATAATAGCAGCCCTTTCTCAGCACACAGCAGTCTGCACATTTGTACAATGTTCTTTGAGGACGATCAGCATCCACTGGCATAGAGAAGTGACAGATGCTGTCTGCAAATAATGAGCTGAAGCAGTTTCCTTTGGAAGGGAACTTTAGCAAAGTCCCTTTGAGTTTGAAAAGCCAATGAGGTTCCCATGTGGCCTCAGAAACTGCTCATAAGCCTCTGCTGGAAAAGACACATTCTATTAGCTCATAGAGCATCATTATTTTTTTAACTGGTTCTGTCTACAGACTTCTCTGGAGAAAGGAATTGACAGATTACTTATGTAATGAGCATTTCTTACTGGGGACAAACATGGAAAAGAAGGCAGTTTATGGCTTCTTCTGTTCAGTCCTCTAGTGTTCCATATGGCATTTGCAGAAGGTAGGCTGATGAGCTATAGCTGCATGTGCTAAACTACATCACAAGCCTTTGTGATCCTCATCTTTGTGTACAAAAATTATTTTAACCAACTAGGTCTATGAGGAGTCTCAGGCTTGTGAGGCTGCAAGAGGACCACTGAGATGTTTCCTCCTGAGGCTTTGATGCTGTCTCCTTCCTTCATACATTCCCCTAATGCAGGCACAGTGCTGTGCCAGAGGCAGCTTTTCCAGAGGCAGCAATATCAGGTGTTCAAAGTCACCCCAATTTGGACAAGAAGTTCAAAGTATTGAAAATTGAGGACTCAAAACTTCCTAACCAGATATTGTAAGTGGACTAGAGGTATAGTTTTCCTTTAGTTCTGCAAATGTCGTTCCTATTGTAATATGCATATTTCAGAGTTTTAAAATGTGTGTTATTTCCATAGTCCTGAATCCTGATAATTAAATAAGGCCCATTGTTCTGGGAACCTTAGCTCTTGACATCTGCAAGAGATTCAGTATTTGTTACTTTCCACATGTATTTAGATACGAATATGCAAAAGGATACCCAATGAATGGGGCTTCCTTAAGGTAAAAATAGCTCTTGATTTACTACCACTTTCATCAGAGGCTTTAGAAAGTCTGTAGGAATTTATTTCCTTCCAGCACTACCTGTTCTCTTGAGCTCTTTGAGTCATGGAAGTCCAACCAAATCCAAAATAGGATGCTGTAATTTACCATGCATTAGGCAGTCTGAAGAAGGGATGTTGCATCACAAAGAACATTAAATTGGCACACAAATGATGAGAGGACATCCTCGGGAGGCAGAGCCAAGACACAGCCTCAACCTTCATTTAGTTTCTTATTTTTAAAACCATGATTTCCAAAACTTTATTTCTCCCAGGGTTCATTTTACCCCTTTACTATTTTTTTCTTTGGGTATTCTTCTTTCTGCATGTCTGTGGATTGGAGGAATTTAGCAGTGTGTAATGTTGTGTTAAATTAGTCAATGCTGATAATTATTAATGGATTCCCTAGATGAAATACATAGGATCCTTGAATTGTTTCGATTGGAAAGCACCTCACACACAACAAAGGAAACCAAAAGACAGGGATCCTATATCCTCTTACAATAATTCCTTGCAGAACATCACTTGATGACAAAGAGCATCATGCAGTGGGTGTCCTGATCAATACTGGTGTGAGCAGTTGTCAAGAGCAGAGACTTTTGTGCTGTGCAGTCAGGTGTGGAAGACACTGGCAAATTACAGAGCATCCCTTCCTGCCTCCTGCCTCTCCTGACATCCCCATGCTCCTCAAATCCTCCAGGACTGCTCATAATATATCAGTAGCATTCAGACTAGCTGCTGACAAATAACAGGCCAAGCATGAGCTCTGCTCACAGAACATTCCATTCACACAAGCTGCAGTTCTGTTGCCTTTAAAATCTTCCTTTAAAATGGCCCTCAATGATGAACATCCTTTTTGTTCAAGGGTTTGTTTGGGTTCTTTGGCTGATGTTTTTATCTTGGCTTGGGCTGTAGGGTGTCATGGGTTTTTTGAGCCCTGTGTTGTTCAATGAACTGTACTGTGTGAGATGGAAACCCCTGGCATTGAAGAGATAATCATTTAGTGACAGGAAAGGACAAGAAGGTTGCAGAGCACAGAAAGTGAAAAATCCCCATCCCTATACTGACACATGAGGTAGGATTCATCTTGCTGCCTTAGCTGTCAGGTAGCTGTTAATTGTTTGTCTTGAGCTGGTAGCCTGTGTGGTTAATAGGGAGAAAAATAGCACCTCCAAGAAAAAAAAGATCATCCCATCCTGGGTCTAAAATAGGTTGAAAACACCACCTCACATGAAGGAGATAGAGCTCTAAGGGCTTTACAAATTAATCTGTGGGTGCCCAAAACTGAAAAAAAAGGAAAACAAGTGAGCACGTGGTAACAGGGTGAGGGTTTCTCTGCCATCACGTAGGAACACTGGCACAGAGACATGCTTCAGGTCTTCAAAACAGCTCCTTAAACACAAACCTGTCTTTCTTTTCCTGCAATCTCTGCATCTGTTCTTATTCTCCTTCAAACCTTCACCAGAAATGACAAAGACATCTCCTAGCCATAGCTAACCCCAAGCACCTTGAGGACAGAGAAAGCTTTCTATAAAAGGGTGTTGTGTGCCCATGGAATGAAAACCAGCTTTCTGCAGCAGCTGCATAGAGTCCTCAGGACCTGGACATGAAGGGCACACATTTCCCCCAGAAGAAATTATATGAACATAGATTCATCTATATATTATGAAAATAGATTGTATTCTCACCATATAAGAATAGAAGGAGGCTGATTCAGAGCCAGGCATCTGTTTAACCCTTACTTGGGCAGCAGAGAGGAGTGGAAGCTCTGATGAGGTTCTGGAGGATAGCAGGGCATGGATAACAAACTGCAAAGCATCCTTGCAGGGAGGGGACCAGATCAAAAGGTCAGGGATGAACCCTGAAGGAGACTTCTACATCTGCAGATGGAAGGTCAAGGGAGCAGCTGGAAGAGCCTGTGAAGCCCTAGAAAAGGGCTCTGAGGACAGTGCAGGGGGCAAGGGCTTAACCACAGCCTTAGGCATGGACAGAGCATTGTCCAAAGCAATACTCTGCATTGTCTTGTTTTATTTTTATCTGCTTTGGTGTCTCTAAAGGAGACACTCACACAGAAACACTGCTGCTGTCACTGGAACCATGATTTGCTTTCTCCTTCCCCTCTCTGTAGAGTTTTCCAGATGAATGAGGAAAAGGGGCCTTTGGGAAGAGGAGTCCCATGGGAAAAGCTGGTGGATGGACTGCAGGAGTTGGCTGTCCCTGCAGTGCCTCTGTCTCTAGGGCTGCAGCTCAGGGTGATGGGGACTTTGGTTCTTTTGCCAACTGGTAGGCCAAGGAGCTCCTTAGTGGTGGGATCTCTGAGTGGCTGTGTGCTGCTGTGGCCCTGCCCTGGTCATGGTGCTGCTGGGAATCAGGGAGGGGTTCCCAGAAGATGGGAGGAGGTTGGAGGTCCATTGTCTCCATCTGCCGGGGGCTTTGGCTTCCTGATTTGGGCAGACGGATGGGGCAGAGGTTTGAGAGCATCCCTGAGGTTATCTGGATTAGGGAACTGATTGAAGGGAGCCAGGGGCCATGCAAAGCTCAAGAAGTTTGGGTCGAGACAGGGAATAACATAAAGAGGCTGACAACACAGCAAAGGTTAAATTGCCTGGCATCTCCCACTCTCCTTAAAGCATCCCTGCCCACATCAGCATCCCTTTATGCCTCCGAGCTGCAGCCAGCCCCGTGCTGCTGCTTCCACTGCCTGCAGCCAGCCTGGCCTGAGCCTGTGGAGGCCTCCACTGTCTCTGGCACAGAGGCCACCTCATCCTGCCTAATTGCACAGACAAGAACGAAGGTGAAACGTCGTCTTACCTTGTTTGCCATACGCTCTGTGCACCACGGAGCAGAGCCCGAGTGAGGCAGAGGCTTGTGCACCTTTGGGCCCTTCAGCCAGAGCAGCTCTGGAGTCCTGATGCTTCCTGCAGCACTGCCACTGCTTCACTGCCTCCGTGCAGCAGGTTGCAGACAGACAGAGGGACGTCTGCTGGACACAGTCCACCATTTAGCAAACACAGGCACCGCCAGCAACGTCAGAGCAGCAGAGGTGATGGCTGAGACAAGCACAGGCTCTCCCTAGGAATAAACCCCACCTGGTCCAGGCTCCTCTTGTTTCCTTCTCATTATCTGGTGTCTGACTGCAGCAAAGTCCTCGTAAGAGTGCTGCCAGAACAGCTGCTTGCAGGCGAGACACGGAGTGATCGATATGTTTGGCTTTTCATGTTCATCCATCGTGTGAATCTGCTTTCATGCTTGCATTATATGAATGAGATTTGAAAGCAGCTCTGAACTTTGGTCTCACGTCATTTACTGGCTTTGGCCTGAATCCAGAGGCCGTGCAGCTCCCTGCTGCTCAGCTGGGGCTCTGGAAAGGAGGGTTCATTCCAACCCCTCCTCGTGTTTTAGAAGCTGAAAAAGCAGCTCGGCGCAGCCGGGTGTTCTCCTTCACAAGCAGACAAGGCTCTGGAGCAAAAGCCAGAGGAAAAAAAGGGAGCTCCCAGTTTGTTTACTACCTCTTGGCACATCTCCATAGCCAGCTTTTTATATACCACTTCCCAGACTTTGCAGCCTGGTGAAGAAGATTCAGCTTTGCCCTAGCTAGCAACACACCGATGCTTACCAGCTGCATCCCGTGCTGCTCCAGCAACAGCACTGAGGAGGCTGTTGTGCTGTGGTCTGCATGTGCATCTTCACAGCTCCTGCCTGTGCAGAAAATTCCTCATCTGGAAATACCAGAGTGCCAGGGCATGCCCATGGTGGTGGGGAATAAGGGATTCCAGTACGACTTGCACCATAAAAAGCTCTTTTCTGTGGTTCTGAGCTATCCTGGGGAGAAAAGATGGTGTCAAAGGGATATTTCTGAGCAGGGAAATTTGTGGAGGTTTCTGGATAGTGGAAGAAGAGAAAGGCTAATCCAGACGGACAGGACCATTTCTCCTAGATGTAGCCCAAGGCTCACACCAAGTGGTGTTTTGGAAGAGACCTTCATTGCCTCAGTTAAGGCAGCAGTCAATTAAAAATGGGTTGGCTTTTTTTTCTGTAACACAATTGTACCTGTGACAGTAAGGAAAAATGTGACCATAGAGCTTTTTTTTAAAAAACAGAATGTAATTCTAAAGTAAGTAATTATAAAATTTTTTTTAAAAAAAAACAAACCCAAGTCATTAATTTTAAAACAATTTCATCAAGGACCCAACTCCAACCCTTTTCTAGGGCTAACAGTCCTGGGCACTGACACTGTCAGGACTGTCACCTCCATCCAGCTGCTGACCAAAGTCCCCATTCTTGCAACCACATCCCTTTCAAAATGTTAGTCCCCAGGATTTCTCCTGTGCAGCAGAAACCTGCTTTGGAAGGATTGCAGGCATGACAGGAATGCTGTCCCTGCTACCACCCCCTCCTCTGAATCTTCCTCTGCTTTTGGTCTTCAGGGCTCCCCAGATGGCTGTGCTGGGTGCAGCAATGGTCAGTGTCCTCACTAGATGCTGGTCACAGATTTCTGGTTCCTTCCAGACAGGCAGGATGAGTGGGAGTGGCAGTTGTTCTCCCACTCCCATTAATTATTTCCAGTCAAGTTGCCAAAAACCCACGGTATATTCTGGTGGACTTCTTAATTGGGTTGTGATCAAGGTTAAAGACTTAACATTCAAATCAGTTACGATAAGAAGTGGAGTAAAAGAGTCAGGGGGGCTGGAAAGAAACAAAGCTAATTAAAATCATCAGCTTGACTTTGATGGGAACTGGCCTGGATCCTGCCGCACTGGTTGAGGCACGATTCTGTGAGCACCATCCACAGCCTGCCCGTGGGTGTGTGTTGCATTAGCAGGAACAGGGACAGAGACACCACGCAGGAAGGCACATTCATGTGTCTCTTGCAATGTTTTCATTGCCTTGCCTTCCTTTCTTCACTGGGAAAAAAAAAATATCCTCAAAGCCCTTTTTTGGCAGCATCCAAATGATCCATCTGCTGCACTGTAAGGGCAGCCTCAAGGACAAGTCTAGAGGTCAAGTATGGACGGGGTTGTTCACCCTGTTGTTCTCTGAAGCATCTCTGGGATGACTTGGAGGTGACCCAGAGAGACCCAGATGGACTGGCCTGGATGGGTCAGTCTAAACAAGGGGTCTTCTCACTGCTGGAAGCAGACACTGTCTGCAGAACATGCTGCTCACTTCAGAAAGTGCAATTAATTAGAAAACCTGAGCTGAAAAGTAAAATCTCTGAGCAGAATTTGCCCAGTTCTCACTCAAACCAGGACATTCCACCCCTTATTCCATACTATTTACGTTATACCCATCACCAGGTTATTAAAGCTCTGGGGTCTGGGAGGGCTAGACTAGGCCCAGCTAGGCTCTTGGCTCGGGGTGGTGTTGTTGGTGTTCTGCTCTTGGGGGGTTCAGAGCACCAAGGAGGACTCTGTCCATACTGCCTCCCATCCCAACCAGTGTGTTCCTGAGCCCAATGCCAGAATCCAGCTCCTGAGCACAGCTCCATCTGCTGCAGGGCCCAGTCTGGGGAGGTAGGGGGTTAAAAGAGAGCATCTGTTATCAGTCTGGGGGCTGCCCTGACCCTAAACCCTGACAGATTTAGTAGCACCCAATGTGGGGGCAACTGCCTCCATCCACCTTCCTGGCCTTGAAATGAGAAAATGTGGTGGATCTCAGAGAAATCTCAATCTCAGGGTGGTTCTTAAACATGGCCCAGTGGAGGTTATGCAAAATTTGGTGTTGCCATGAAGATACTCCACAAGTCTTTGGTTTTAGGGGGCTCCTGGTAAAGGATGGATTCAGGCTCTTAGCTGGCTCACAGCAGAATCTCACCCAGCAGTGGCTGTAACATTCCTTCAGGCTTGTTCATTTTCCTCACCCTGACAGCCATTAAAAGGACAAGGTATGGCATTCTTAAGAACTAGCCTTAAACATTAACATATTTATAAGTAATGCCCTAATTTGAAGGGATATGGAGTTCTCTTAGATGTAAGTAGTTATTAATTACAATGCAACAGGAAAATTCATTAGGGGATAGAATCAAACTTTCAATTAATGTCATTTTTATCCAGGCACATTAGATGAGTTTGCTTTAGTTTTTTAATTTTTTTTTTGCCTTTATCAAGGATCTGGAAACATTTGCTAATTTCCAACTATTATCATTCCTTCTATGAAATAATGTGATCTCTCATTTGCATTTAAGAAAACATTTTCAGTATTCACTCTGAGCTGCCCTATTTGTGTGAGTAAATTGAGCTGAAGGCTGCCTGTGCATTTAAAGAGAAGTCTTTTCTTATGCAGAATAACAAACCATTTCACCAGTCCCAGGGTGAACATCCACCATTATTTCTGGGGTTTATTTAACCTACCTTCTAATATTGGGCTCTGCATGAGTCTTAGCAAAAAAAAACCCCAAGTGGTGTCTCTTGCTGACTATTACACAAACACTTCATTCTGTCTTTTTTGAGATGCTCTCTGCACTTCTGGTTCCAAATATTTTGCTTTCGATTTCAGTTTCACTCTCAAAGCAAAACCTGCTTGAAATACCAGAAAGGTTTCAGCTGCCAGGCATGAATTCTGTATCATTTAAAATTGAACAAGTAATCCACCTCTGGAATGATTTGGTAGCAGGTTTAGCTTTCTTGCTGGCCTGTGAACATTTTGTTTAGGTTTGGAGGTTGTTTTTTCTCTTTTGTTTATACCTCTAAGAGGCTCATTCCACAGCATCCCTTGTTTGCAAGTCCCTGGAAACCTAATCTTGAGCTGTAGAGGACAGACCCAGTGATATTTCGTGTCCAAGCTCTGAATGGATGTTTTTTTTGTTATGTCTGCGTTTTTCTGATGAATCCTGAACAGGCATCTTTGGAAAAGAAAAAAAAAAAAAGCTTGCAAAAATTCCCTTTGCAACCTAGTTGAGAGTGAGAGGATCTCAAATCTTTTGTCTCTCACATTTGTATGTTTATTTTTGACACCAACCAAATCACCTGTGTTCAAAACAACCAAACCAAAAATAAAACCACAAAAACAAAACCCAAAATAATCATAATTTCATTAGTGATCATGGCCAGATAGCACAAAGAAAAAACAAACAGAGAGCTGTCTGGTTTAGGCAGGGAGTCAAGAAATCTAGACAGTTTGTGTATGCTTTTCTGTTATTGATTAACAAAAAAACCCAACCAACCAAATTCAGATCATTGCAAAATAACTTTGTTATTTTTTTTTTCCCTGAAGTTTCTCCAGTAATAATACACAGTTCAAAAATCCCGCTTCATTAATCCCATTAGATTGATGAGGAGAGATGCCCCAGGCCATGGAATAAATGAGAAGAGAAAAAAGCTGAGGCAGAGTCACTGCAGGTAAGGCTCACTTGCTAAATAAGAGACCAGGGTTTCTCTGAGAAACCTCTTTTTTGATGAAAGCTCTTGATATCTAAGGCAGCTGTCAGCCTCATCTCCACTTCACTCTGATGTCATTCAAATGAGCTCAAGGAGGCAGCAACCAGAATTTGCTGTGACCTTAGCAAACTGTTCTTTGACCCAGCAGTTGAAGAGAATGAAATGGCAGGGAGAAAATCACAGAATCACA
>VYZU01088798.1:3642-26458 GCA_013401355.1 Ceyx cyanopectus | reverse complement strand
TTTTTTTTTTCTGTCTTTCTTTTAAAAATTGTTATTTAAACAATGCATAATTTCACATTGGAATTGGACTTCGCACAAGCTTAAGTGTGGAAGTTGAATCTGTAGGCTTCCTGTGAAGTTTTTTATTTATCTGTGATTTTGATTACCTAACATTTTCCATTCCTTCACACAAATATGTAGAGGTATTTATTGTGACTACCAACAACATGGTTTGATGCTATAGTAGTTTTTTACTGCACTTCTCAAATAATATTTGGATTGGACTTGGTTTAAACCTCAGTGCTATACCATAGTCATGCTTCTGCTTCCAAAGACCTGTTATTTTAACCTTTATAAGTAACTCACAACAGGATCAGTACCTGTAGATTTATTATTTTTTTTGTATAGTTTTTTACAACTGCAGAAATATCACTACAAAGCAATTACAATTAATTGCAACTACGAAGTTATTGTAAAAACAATTGTAATCATAATCACAAAGTAATTATTGATAATTATTAATTTTGTTTTGTTTTTTCCCTTTCTTTGCAAGCATGTGTATTTCAGGAGGACAAATATGCGGCTCGTAAGCGTGACACAGCAAGACTGTGGTCTAAGAAACTACAGTTCTCCACCAGGTATGTTGAAATTATTTTCTTGAAGTGGGAATTATTCTAAAAATGAAAACACTACATCCTAAATTGTGTTTTATTGTATTCATTTGGTCATTGTGAAGTGAAAACAGAGCCTTAAAGGGTTCAGGGACTGGAAGTATGTGTCTTGTATTGCTGTTCTTTTCTCAGTACATGTGTGGTATAAAGCCTTTAGAACATAAAAAAACTGATCCAGTTGTAGAAATCAGGTCAGTTGTTATGTGTGCTGGACCACAGTTGTCTCGAACAGTGGTATGTCTTGTTATTACATCTGCAAAGTAAGATTTTACTGTGCAGATGACGCTTTTGTTGTGTTGTCATTTTCCTTTTGTTTCTGAAGTTACAGCTGTTTTGAAGAGGGTTTGTTGTTTGTTTTTTATAAGAGGGAGAGATTATGGATTGTCATGAGTTGTGGTTCTGAATATTCTTTTTTAAAAAAAACTTTTTTTTAGGAGTGTTCATAAATATTTCATTTTGTTAAAATCTATAATTTCTACATGGGGATCACTTTTACAAATCGTTTTGTTTTGTTTTGTGTTCAGGAGGTGTTAAGTCTCTGCGGTCTGTCATTAATCCTCATATATCCAGGTATGTCATGACAGCTTATCTTTCAGATGCAACTGACAGTAAGATCCAGTACTTTAGAAAAACCCTTCTGGCATCTTAGTATAGAATGGTTGTTGGTGTCGGAGGAGTCTTGGACTGTTTACATCATCAGAACCAAAACTGAGCTCTTGGGAAAGCTCCACGTTCACGGTGGTTGCCGGGAGCTGAATGAGAAGAAAGGGAAGTCATGGCCAGTGCACCACAGCAGTGGGCAGGGCTGTGTCCTTTGTGCTCAAGGGAGCACTCAGTTGTTTTAGATAATGAAGGCAAGGTAATTAGGGGCTATGATGCCAAAGGAATGTCTTGAGTTCCCTTAGAATACTACTTATGTGCCAAATGCAGCTGGCATTAATGGTGAGTATGGGGGCTAATCCCAAGCCTGTGGTGCACAGAGCAAGTAAAGCAGTTGTGGAAGCTACTGGGAAGGTACTTCAGAGAAAGTCTTGGCTGAACCAAGTTCAGCTGCTTTTGTCTGTGGGGAGTGGAGATGGGTGAAGATGAAGCCAATGCTTGACTGCCCTGGACTCAAGCATGGAAAACTGCTCCAAAACTCTTCAGTTCTATTGATCTGAAGAAAACCCACAATTTCAATACTAACGTACTTCAGTATCAGAACGTACACTGTATCAGGTACACGACAGAGGAAAGATGTTATTAATCTGATACGCTATTCCTGGTGAATATTTACTGTTTATACAAATAAGGGTATTGCTGCATTAAGAAAACAAAACTGTGATGAAAGCAACATTCTTGGCTTGTGCAGAATCCGAAACATTGGAATTATGGCCCACATTGATGCGGGGAAAACGACGACAACAGAGAGGATGCTGTATTATTCTGGATATACAAGAACACTTGGAGGTTAGAAATGCTTTTGGTATTCCAGTAATTTGCTGAGATGTAATAGTGTGCAATGCCACACAGTGCATTTAAAGGTTGATGGTGGAATACTTGCCATAGAAACCAGTTCAAACTTTTTGACCTTTTAAATTTAATTTCCTGTTCTCTACTGTGTTTGAAAATAGTAGAAGATGTTAGGCTTGTGGAGTGGTTAATTTGATGGCCTGCCCATTTGAAAATGTGGAACTGCTTTTCTTTTTATTAAAAAATGGGAAGAAGAAAAAAGACCAGAAGCAAAATCCAATTTCTTGTTTATTTGGGTTTTGTTGTTTATTATTTTGTTGAGGTTTTGTTTTTTTTGTTGTTTTTTTTTTTAAAAAACTTAATTAACAAATTTTAAACTGTCAAGTCACATTCCATACAATGAGTGCAGCCAGGTTTTTTAAAACTAGTTCGTGATTTTAGACTTTGCTTTAATTTTTAAGGTTCTCATGGTGTTAATTGAATTAAGCTTAAAAAAAAAAAAAAAAGTTGTTGGAATTGCTTGTCTTCAACTTACAGAGCATTTGTTCCCTGGAATCTGTGTATAATTCTCTGAAGAAGGCTAGTTTATATAGCTTATACATAGAATCATAGAATGTTTAGGGCTGGAAAGGACCTCCAGAGGTCACCTAGTCCACGCCCCTTCAGTTGGCAGGGGCACCCTCAACTAGACCAGGCTACTCAGAGCCTTGTCCAACCTCACCTTGAATATCTCCAGGGATGGGGCGTCAACCATCTCCCTAGGGAGCCTATTCCACTGTTCTACCACCCTCAGGGTAAAGTATTTCTTCCTGATATCCAGTCTAAATCTACTCTTCTCTAATTTAAACCCATTACCCCTCATCCTTTCACTAGAGACCCTTGTAAACAGCCCCTCTCCAACATTTTTGCTTCCAAATCTTTCTTGGCATCTCTCTGTATTCTGAGACGTTTTTAGCTTTTGGATGATTTACCTACCCAGCCATAATCCTGCTTCCTGTTGACAGATGTTGACGATGGAGACACTGTGACAGATTTTATGGTACAAGAGCGGGAACGTGGTATTACCATCCAGTCTGCTGCTGTTACGTTTGACTGGAAGGACTACAGAATCAATCTGATTGACACCCCAGGTACTGTGCTCTAGCACTACTCACACTATTCGGGAAGAGTAGGTGAGGTGGGGTTTCACAGAGCGTAAGTCTTAAATATGATGACATATTTATTTGGTTGAATTGCAGCAGTAAAAAACTATACTGAGCTCTGTTCAGTTTTTCCTTGTTATTGTTTGCTGGTGCTTCATGTAGCTCGTTTAAAATGAGCTCACACATTTCTACACTAAATCACTCTTGTTTCTGGGCCTGCAATGTAACAATCTTCTCAAGGACAATTGGGTATTTTTCTCTGCAAGTGAAGAGAGGGCTTTTTTGGCATATTTTTAAAACGGAATACTTAAATAAATGTAATAACTTGTTAATGTTTCCTCTTTGATTTATGATAGTATTAAAGGAAGATTGTTTTTTAGGCCATGTGGACTTCACAGTGGAAGTTGAGCGTTGCTTAAGAGTTCTGGATGGAGCAGTAGCAGTGTTTGATGCTTCAGCTGGTGTTGAGGTAAAAATGATAGATCTTTTTTTTTTGTCTAATGACTTAAATCAGACTGAAATAATAATAGTACAGAGGTGTTGCTCTGTATTATGTCGTCAGATACTTTGATCAAAATTCAGTTTAAGGAAACTGAACATTTAAGTTCAAGTCCTGTAGTGCACAGTAATTTCCATGGTAATAAGGAGAAAACAAGTGGGATTCCCATTAAAATTTATTGGGTTTTTTTTGTTGCTGTCTTTCTATCCTTTATAAACATTAACAGATTTGAATGTTTCTGGTTAGCTCCACCAGTGAAAATAAATTAATACCTGTTTATTTCTCCTTTTCAGATTTCATGTAGAAAATAAGTAATTTTCAGGCAGAATTGCTTCTTTCCCAGCTCATCCTTAGGGGCATAGTGCAGAAAAGGTGGAGAGAGGCTGGAATTTAACTTTATAATATTACATATTTTTGTGTAGTTCAATCGTATTGAAAAGTTATGTGTTGTGAAATCGTTGTGTTCCATGAGACTTGCCTTTCTCCTAGATGAGGGATGACAGAACTCAATCAGTATGAGTCACTATTTAACCTGCTATTGAAAAGCATTTGGGTACCATCATGTATGATCCTGAACTCAGTACCAACCCCCGCCTCCAGCAACAAAGCTGTTTCATCTACTGGTGTTTTGACTTGTTTTGTTTTCCCTAAAACTCTGTAGGAATTTCTTGCATTATTTACATTTATTGGTAAGAGACTTATTTCTGAACCTAAGCTGATTTTCATATATATCTGTTCTAACTTTCAAATAAAAACATGTAAGAATGGCTACACAACTAGCAAAACCACAGTAGTTATTAGTGTTGTACTTGTAGCCATAGAAATGCTGCCTGTGTGTGCTTAATCTGTCAGTATAGTCTGAACTCTGTACATGACTGAGTTTGCTTGGTTTCTCTCCATTTTTTCTTGACCATATGCCAGTGTGCTCTTGGTGAAGGACAGGGAGTGAGAACAGCTGAGAGAAGAGATGAGACAAAGCTGCTTATGGAGTTCATCTGTGCTGCTAGATACAGGAATGTTGCAACACGCTCAGCACAGTCCCCTTCTGTACTCTGAACTCTGTCCCTCAGTGGTACTGGGGAGTGTATAGTTCAACTGTTGGCTCTAATGTTTCTGGTTTGTCTTTTGCTTTAGGCCCAAACTCTGACAGTGTGGAGACAAGCAGACAAGCATCAGATACCACGAATTTGCTTTTTGAACAAGATGGACAAAAACAGGGCAAGGTATTTAGACTGTTAGTCTAATTGTTGTCAAAAACCTTGTAAGAGAATGTAGCTAATCAAGGTAAAGGTTTTCTCTTAAGTATAGAACAAGCCAATTCAGTTAATGCTTACTATATAATTCTTTGATTATGCAGGTGCATGTTTTTGTGTAATTGTAGGAGTAATTTTTGCAGTAAATAAGGAAAAGCCTATTTTACTATGTCCTTTGGTTTTGTGTAACTTAGTATCTGTTGTTTTAATACAGTTTTACATATGCTGTTGAGAGTATCCAACAAAAGTTGAAGACAAAGCCTTTGCTTTTACAGGTAAGCTTAGAAATTAAATGTTTATTTGCTTTGATTCAATGGAATTTACTTCCTTCTTAATTTATTCCATCTGTCTAAAATCTGCTCTGTTTGCAGTTGCCCATTGGGGAAGCCAAGACCTTCAGAGGACTGGTTGATGTTGTGACTAAGGAACAAATAATTTGGAAATCTACTTCTGATCTGGATGATGGAAAAAATTTTGAGCAAAAGTCGCTGGTGGAGGCTGATGATCCCAACCTGTTCCAAGAAGTCCAGGATGCCAGAAATACCTTAATAGAACAAGTAAAGTTCTAAAGTAAATAATATATTAAAAACCATTATTTAGAACAGTAGAAAAATAGGCTGAAAGAAACCTCTGGAAGTGTGTGGTGCAGTGACCTGCTCAAATCAGGGCTAACTTCAGCGTTAGATGAGGTTGCCTGGGCCTTCTTCAGTTGAGTTTTCAAGTCTGTAAGGATGGAGGTTACAGTCTGTCTCAGCAGCCTGTGCCAGTCGTCCCTGTAGCAATACCTTATTTCATCTTGTGTAGTGGGAATTTACCATGTTGCAGTCTGCAGCAGTGCCACTTGTGATAAGAATCTGGCTCTGTTTTTCTTCGAAGAGGGTCCACCACCACTATTTTAAGTAGAAAGAGATACACATCCTGATTTATCCTCCCCAAGTCAGGCAAACCCATCTCAGGGCCATTGGCTGTGTTGGAGCCACCTTCGTTTCTTTTGTACTGGGGAACCTAAAAGCAGACAGTGTTTTGGATGTAGCTTCACAAGTGCAGGGTAGGGAATACTAACCACTTGGCTCGATCCCCATGGGCTGTACTCTTGCTGATGCAACCTGGTATGCAGTTAGCCTTTGTCCATGGAAGGGGGTGCTGCTGATTCATGCTCACTTGTGCAGCAGAACCCTCTGGTTGAGTTCAGCAGAGCTGTTTCCTAGCTAGATGATCGCTGCTCTGTATTGCTGCTTGGATTTGTTGTGTGTGAGGTGCAAGATTCTGCATCTGTCCATATTGAAGGAAGTCTGAAATTAGTTCAGACTTTCTTCACTTCTTTTCCACTTGTCAGAGATGCTTAATGCACACTGAACATGTTAATGCATGATGACAAAATGTGCTGAGTACAGAGAGTTGGACTCTCTGGCTGCATAATACATAGGTAAAATGGAAAATACTACCCCCATTTATAAACAGGGAACTGAAGAAGGCAGACTCTGGGTTTAGGGTTCTGTTGGCTAACGTGGCATATTGTACTGTCAAAGATGCCAAAAGATACTTGGGAAATTAACATGAGGCCTGGCAGATGTAACCTAGAACCTGCAGGATATCCATAACCTTCTGGACTGGCAACCAGAAGCTGGATGAGATGCTGTGCACTAGTCAAAGTAACACTAAATGCTGTATTAGAGACAGCTGAATCCCACCATAAATCTTGTTCCAGATCCATCCAAAAAGACCATGAGACAGATGAGAAAAGAACAGTGTATGTTTTTGTTGTTTTGGGTTTTTTTTACCGTGGATTGTCATACTGTGAAGCCGAGAAAGATAATAGAAGTTCCATCTACTCTGTAACAGGTTTTGCACAGTTAACAGTTTAGAAGGGGTAAAGAGTGGAAGGATTAGTGGAAGTAAAAGAATAATTTGCTTGTCATCCAGTGCAGAACATTTGAAATAGTTTGTCCAGAGTGCTTTTCTTCTCCATTCAGTTGGCATTTTAAGGTCACATGTGACTTTGTGTAAGTTATATAATATTGGAGGGGTTAGTTTTACTTGAGAAACTCTAATCGTCTTCTCTCCAATTTATAAAACACTTTTTTTTCCTACATTGTTTGCTTATGTACAGCTTAAGTATAGTAATGATTACATTTGAATGTGTGCTTTTATAAGCAAAAATGTGGGAGATCAATAGCAACTTTTGTTTTTCTCAGACATTGATCCATTTTGCTGAAAGGGCTGCCCTTCATACAACTGTGAATGACACAGTGCTAATGCATAAAACAAATGATGTTCAGCTTTAAGTTTCCTTTGAATCCGATCAGAATCGGAGAGATACATTTTATATTGCTCTGAGTTGAGTGAGAGACACAATCTGGTTTTCAAATTTTCTGGGTTTAAAATGGAAGTTTTATTACTTAGTCTCTTAAGGAACATATTTTCAGAAAACTCTGTAAGAACGGGGCTGAAATTTTTCCTTTGATTTCTGGGCCCTTCCTGCAGGAGGAAGAGGGAGAAGGTAGTGTGATCATGGAGATGAGTTTGTATTCATATAATCTATCTTTTTTTTTCTTATGCTTTCCATCCTATTAACACAACTTATCAGAAGCACTGTAAAACTTAGTATTTGGAACACCAGCCATCCTGCATGCTTTTCTTTTTTTTAGGTCTCCTGTTTTAACTCTTAGCTTGATGAAGCTTCTAATTGTTTATCAGTGGTGCATTTCAGTTTTGATCAATTGCTGTTGTAGTCAGCAGAGGGAGCAGGTCGGGTGTCTATGACATGTCGTATGTCTATGACAGTGCAAGACTCTGTGTGAGACCAGGTTTAAGGAGTAGTTGACTTATTTATGTCATCCTAAGTGGTACAGTTTGAAAACACAGATGAGCTCTTGGACCTGCAAGCCTTTGCCTTGAAGAAGGTCAAAATGTCCTGAAGGCTTATCTGTTTGGTTTGGGGTTTTTTTCCAGCTGTGTATCTGTTGGCTTGCAAAGGTTACTTGCTGCTTATTTCAGACTTTGCCTTGTTTGCAGATCTGAAACACGTTCAGTTGAACCCTTCATGGCTGTCACTGTGTGGCTGCAGGATTGTTCAGTGTCAGGGAGAAGTACAAGCATTCTCTCTTCCACTGATCATAGAATCATAGAATGTTTAGGGCTGGAAGGGACCTCCAAAGGTCATCTAGTCAAGCCCCGCTGCAGTGAGCAGGGACACCCTTAACTATGTTTTGCCCAAGACCAGTTTTATAAGTTGATTTTTTTATTTTTCACGTCTTTTCTTGAAACCATAATTTCTATAATTTTCTGTTTGGGTGAGTTTATGATCTGTGTTGACTTTTAAAACTTTGTTCTTGCTCTGTTTATATATCTGAAATAACTACGATTTGGGCCTGTCTGGGAAACTTCTGTATGCCAAATAACAAGAACTATTCTGTTGAAGGTTGCAGATCTGGATGATGAATTTGCTGAACTCATTCTAGGAGAATATGGAGAAAATTTTGACTTAATACCAGCTGACAAGGTAATTCTCACATTTCATCATTTATAATCAAGTTTTTAATAGCTTTTATTGTGAAGGGCTATGTTTTTATTCCTGTGACACACACAGATTATGATTTCCCAAATGTGCATTTTTTTCAAGAAAAAAAATCACACCAGCTTTTATAGTGAATTTACAGCACCATGTATTTAGGACTAAGTATATTCAACCTTACTACAAATTTTATACAATAATGCACTGTGATTTTCAGACATGCTAGGCACAGTTTTAAAAGATAATTTTGCTTAGTTTTCAACCTTAGTTTAAGTTTTTGTAAGTTAGGCTACTGCAAAATGAGTCAGAGAAAGAAGAATGGAATTTAAGAGTCAATGTAGCTTGTTTCCAAGCATATGATGCTTACTGACAAAAGTAACATCTCGACCACTGTGAATTTGGATCTTCATAGACTGCATGTTGAAAGTTGTGACGTACAACGTTTTGAATTAAAAGGACTGTAGCAAAAAGAACAACTACAGATGTGCATGAAATGTTCAGAACTCTTAAAATAGTCTTCTGTTACTGCATCTAAATGTTTGGGAATATGGTTTGAGGCTCATTAAAAGCAGTAAAGGGTGTTTGGATGAATATTTGCATATGTACTTAATAATTTTTGGGGCTGCTTTGGTGACATCTGCTAGCTGGAATACAATTTAAGGCTAAGCAGTACTTCCCAAAATAACAGAAGCTGGATCTTACTGCTCTTTACAGCTACCTAAAAGGAGGTTGTAGCGAGGCTGGTCTTTGGTTCTTCTCCCAATTTCCTAATGATTGAATGAGAGGAAATATCCTCCAGTTGCATCAGGGGAGTTTTAGATTGGATAAGAGGAAGAAATTCTTTACTGAGAGAGTGATGAGGCAGGGTAACAGGCTGTCCAGGATGGTGGTGGAGTTGCCATCCCTGGAGGTGTTTAAAAAATGAGTAGATGCAACACTTGAGGCTGTGGTCTAGTGGTCAGAGAGATGTTAGGATGAAGGTTGACCTTGATCCCAGAAGTCTTTCCCAACTGTTGTGATTCTGTGCTCTTTCTTGCAGCTGCAGTCTGCTATACGCAGAGTGACGCTGGCTCAGCAGGCGGTTCCGGTGCTCTGCGGCAGTGCGCTGAAGAACAAAGGAGTGCAGCCACTACTGGATGCTGTCACCTTGTACTTGCCTGCACCTAATGAACGTTCATATGAGTTCCTGTGAGTACAGGGACAAAAGCATGCTCAGCAAAAAGGGGGAAATAAATAGAAAAACACAAAAGGAGAAAAAGAAAAGTATTAACAAAGCAATCATATAGTAAAAAATGTTTAGTGGTTTTGTGTATTAAATAACAGTAAAGACCTAGAGTACTTTTTAAACTCTTTGAGTGCCAGACCCGCTTTGGTCTGTGCATCTGGAATTATATGCATTTATCTTCAGTTGCCAGGTGAATATCTGCCTCTGTTAATATTATGATAAGAAGCATACCACTTCTTAAATGAGTGGAAATGGTGGTAAATGTGAGTTTTAGTGTATTAAGCCCACAAGTATGATCTTTTTTGGCTTTTTTTTTCTTTTTTTTTTTTTTTCCAGTCAATGGTACAAGGATGACTTGTGTGCCCTGGCGTTTAAAGTTCTTCATGATAAATGTCGTGGACCACTCGTTTTCATCCGTGTTTACTCAGGTTCACTGAAACCTCAATCAGCTGTATACAATATTAACAAAAGCTGCACGTGAGTAAGATAAAAGGGCGCTTTAGTGTAGCATTGGAATGTCTGTTAGAAGTCCTGATTAATACAAGAACTTTATTTTCAGGGAGAGAATGAGCCGGCTGCTCCTGCCTTTTGCTGACCAGCAAATTGAAATACCGTCGTTAATGCCTGGCAACATTGCCCTTACTGTTGGGTTAAAACAGGTAATGGGAAGTACAGATTTTGCAAGGGTGCTTGTTTCACTAGTGTGCTTTCTACGTCTGTGGTATCATATCTCAGATTGTGTTCTTGATTATTGTGACATATGTAAACTTCCTTTATTTGAAGTACATGTACTTCCTCTTTAAATTGAAATATTACAACGTACAAATAGTAGTAATTAAACGGGGAGATGCAGGTGCTGATTACGTGGAAAGAACTGAAAACAGAAGGTGTATTTTGGTAGGGTTCTGTGCTTAAATTTACATTGTAACTCTTAAAATCCAATGCGATCCATGCCAATCCATGGCGAGGTCTCCTGTGTAGAAGGGGAGTGATGTTCCAAGCAGTTACCCAAAAGCAACAGTTTAACTTAAGTTCAAATAAGATTGTTTCATGCTTCCTTCTGTTAGTCTACTAATTCACTGTTTATTGTCAGAAGAGGCTTCATAGATCTCATTTGCACAGATTTTCTAAAGTGTAACCAACCTTGGCAAGTTAGATCTAAAATGCAGTTGACTGGACAAAGCAATGTTAGTCTAAATTTGAGTATAGTTTTTTTTCCTTTTTCAGATAATTTTAGTTATTTGAAGAAAGAAGTTAACAGTAATTGTTTGTAAGTAAGTGGAGTTTAGCACAAGAGTGTTGGGGGAGAGAAATAGTCATGGTTTGTGGTTTTGGAGATTGATTGATTGATTGATTGATTGTTGCCATACCCTGTCCCCCTTCCATGTCTTGTGGGTGACTGGATGTTATCTACAGAGTGCCACTGGAGACACCATAGTGTCATCAAAGGCTTCAGCGGTAGCTGCAGCACGCCGTGCTGGAAGGGATGCTGGGGGAGAGAAGCGTTCTACCAGTGATGTAGAAAGCCTTCTGCTGGCAGGTGTTGAGATCCCTGACCCTGTCTTCTTCTGTACGATTGAACCTCCTTCAGTGTCCAAACAACAAGGTACAACATGGATACCTAAGCATATAGATATGCTGCAAATGAGGTACTCAAGCCATATTCTCTCATGTAAGGAACAAAGTTCGTCACCAGTCCATGCAAACCTGGTTGACATGAATGAGTTGCACACATTTATCAGTGATCTAATAAGGCACTTCTAGGAGTTTTGCACAGATGATACATTTTATATCGTGGTTGTCAGTATCCTTTGATATTACTATGTCAAGTAATATTAGTATTTTTCTATGTTTTGTGTTTAGTAGTTCTTCATTTTGAAAGAGCTTGAGGCTCTTTCATTTCCTACTATCATGCATAGTTTTGCTGCAGTCATGTGCAGTATATAAAGTCTTGAGTACAAATAACCTTGAAGCACTGGGTTTTTGGTGTGCGTTTGTTGTGCATTTTTTGTTTTGTTTTGGGTGGGGTTTTTTTGTTTTTCAGTCAGCACTCAAGAGTTTTACTTTATGGTGTCAGGTCTTCACCTACCAAGATTTTTGTGTGCAGTTGGGGTTCACCCGTGCAGTGTGGTTTACTGCCTTTTCCAAGAGTCTGCGCTAACTTCCATTTGACTCCCTCTAGACATAGATACTCTAAACTCACTATCTTGATTCCAACAAAGATGAGCTTTGTTGGGAGTGAAGGGGTGGAATAACAGGTAACGGTGTAGTGTGATGGAATGGAACAAGGTAGGAGGCAGATTTGGAGCAATATGTCTGTAGGCTGAGACACTGGATTTCAGTGTGCTCCTGCTTTTTGGGTGTTTTAAGTGTTTTATTTTGTGTTTGTTTTGGTTGGTTGCTTTTTTTTTCCCTGTTGTTTTTTTTTTGGGGGGGGGGTGTTTGTTTTGTTCTTCTGGGTTTGTTTTTTTGGGGGGGGGGTTGTTTTTTTCAAAGATGAAAGGTAGATAACTGCAGTTTCATATGAAAGTTTATCATTCTGTAGCTGCTTTCCTTAGCTGTTAAAATAATGGGAAATCAGAATAAAATAATTTGCATCTGAACCTTTTCATTTTGAACTCATCTTGAAATATTCAGGCAAATCATATAAGACAGCACTTTCTTATCTGTGAAGGTATCAGTACATTTTAGTGACTTGATGAAGCACTTGAAGGTTACATTCTTTCTTCATATAGGTACAAAATATCACTCTGAAAAATGTCATTTTTAGTAATTAAATAAGCACTCTGTAGTGTGCAGTTAATTTGTTCAAGAGAATCAGAAGTTGCAAGTTGCTTGTGATTTGACTTTTTTTGGACAAAATGTGTGCTTCTCTACAGTTCTTTAGATTCCTTCTGAGAATAAAGTTTGACCTTGTGAGGAAAGTGATGTCTAGACATTGTGATTCTTAAATTACTAAAGTCTCTAGATATATGTTTGATATTTATGTACAGACTTGGATAACGCATTGCGCTGCCTTCAGCGTGAAGATCCAAGTTTAAAAGTGAAGCTGGATCCTGACACAGGACAAGTAAGATGAATCTTCTATTGCTCACCTTTTAACTAAGCTTTATTTTTTATTTTTCAAGAAGACCGTTCTTCCATATGGAAGACCACTCTCCATATGGAGATTTTCTTGAATAAAAAGGACTCTTTAAATGTTTGTAGCATTATGTACAAAGTTCTCTGCATCAAAACTACAATGAAGCATCGTGCACTTTGTGCTTTATAAAGTAGAGGAAGTCTTCATGTTCCCTGCGTTGTTTTTTTTGACAGTTCTGTATTTAAAAAAAGCTTGAACTATACAGTATTTGAGATAATGTCAGGTGACCTTTTTTGCAGTTGTGGTAGTAGAAATTACCCTCTCACTTAAGTGATGTTTGACTGATTACATAAAGCAGTCCAGTTTTCAATCCAGGCACCTTAGAATTTGATATTTTTCTAAGAGAATATTAAAAACATGCAAGTCTTTGCTTAAGCAGTTTGTATTACAACATGAGGTTTCATGTTTTTCCTCTTCTCTTTTCTTACTAGACTATTCTTTGTGGCATGGGAGAACTACATATAGAGATCATTCATGACCGCATCAGACGTGAATATGGAATTGAGACTTATTTAGGACCTCTTCAAATAGCGTACAGGGAAACCATCCTAAATGCTGCCCAAGCTACAGGTAAAATGAGTGAAGAGAAGGAACATCATCTTTCTGATTTTGTAATTTTATTTACTTGAAATGATCTATGAGTAACTTTCAGAAAATTTTATGCATTAGGTTTGTTTTGTTTTGGGGTTTTTTGTCCAAATGGTTGTTTTGAATTTTTTTTTTTTTCTCCTTCTGCAGATGTACTGGACAAAACAGTAGGAGATAAACGACACTTCGTAAGTGCAGAATTAGAGGTGAGGCCCAGGTCAGAAGAGAGAGCAATGACAAAACCCATCATTGAGTATTCAGCGAGTGTCCTTGAAATGCTCCCCGAAGAACTCCAAGGAGCTGTAGCAAACGGAGTCACAAATTCATGCATTCAAGGTAAAGGAAGTGCTGTGACAGCTATACTGGTCTAGCATTTCTGTAAGAAGTAGTTTAAGATGTTTCTAGGGTTAAAAAATCCTTACCAGCTTGGTAGCACACCACACTTGTATTAGTTACAGGGTTTTTTTTTCCAGATGTTAAATCCATGAAAATATTAAAAAAAAAAAGAAAGTATTGAGTAATTACAAAGTAAAGGGTTTCTAAAGGACTAAAAGCATCCTTTATGTTTGATTGTTCAATAGGAAGTATATGATAACTTCTGGCCAAAGTACTCTCCCTTACAGTAAAACTAACAGACCGAGGATTGACAAAGGAGAATTACTCTGGAAGCAGTAGCATGAGGGTTTTTTTTCTATGTTGCTTTGGGTTGGAAAGCATCTGCTCCTCTCTGGCTGTGGAACAAGTCTTGTCTGTGTGCTTTCTTCATGCTCCTTGAAGACACTTTAGAACTGTGCTGTCTCCAGCCTAAAATTCATGATGTCAAGTGCTTTAAAATAAATAATGAGATCTGGCCCTGTCCTCTGTAGGTAAAGGGCCATTGTTTTTCCAAGGTGTGGCTCGGACCTCCCAGCCAATCTAACACAGGCTTTTGTCTGGTTGAGATTCCTGGCTTGGAGGGAGATAACTGACCTAGGACACTAGGACTGGTTCATCCGTCATGAATTGAGGAGTCCAGTTAACCATGAAATTCTGGTAGAGGGTTAGTATCAGGCTTTGCTGTGATCACATTGTGTTGAAAACACAGATGTTCTGGCTTGTGGTTTGCAAACAAAAGATTTCACTGCTTTTTCAAATGAGGTCTTGTTTCAATAGAAAAGTTTCATATTTTTTAACACATTATAACTTCATTTTTGGGAATAGTTGTATGAGTGAGCACACTCAGGAACTTCTGGTTCTGAAAATTATCAGAGTAAGAAAGTACATGTCTCCATTCCTTTATCTCTTTAGGCAAAGCTAGTTAATGACAAAATCACAAAACAAGGAACAAAACCAGTAGTCATGCCCTTGTGGGGAGGAGGAAGGAGCAGGGAAAGATGAAAGTGATAAGCTGCAAATTAATCCTGAGACCTTTTTTTTGCATGTGTTTTTATATTCTGAAAAACAAATGTGGTGGTGTTGGTTTGTTGTTTTGTTTTGGTTTTTTTGTTTGTTTATTTTTCTCTTTTTTCTCTTAGGACCCTTGCTTGGATTCCCAGTTCAGGGTGTAAATGTGATGGTGCAATCACTGACAGTGCATCCTGACACCTCTCACACAATGGTATCAGCCTGTGTCTCTCGTTGCATGCAAAAGGTAGAGTGGAACTGTGAGCTGCCACATAACACAGTGGCATGATGTACTACTGGGAAAATATATGTCTATCATTACCTTGTAATTGTTCTTCTCTGACAGTGTAATGCCCTCATGGGGGACATTACAACTTCTGGAAGCAGAGAATTTGAGAAGCAGTGTTAGCCTTAGTTGTGCAAGTTGGTTTTGGTTGTTTTTTGTTTTTTGTTTTTTTAAATAAACCAACATCCCTCCTTCCCTTCTGTGTAGGCTTTGAAAAAAGCTGGCATACAAGTGCTGGAGCCCCTGATGAACCTGGAAATCACAGTAAGTGAAGATCACCTCAGTGCAGCACTTGCTGACCTTGCGCAGCGCAGAGGTAGCATTAAGGAAATCCAGAGTCGTCAGGATAACAGAGTTGTGGTTGCTGTTGTTCCACTGGCAGAAACGATGGTATGTGATTATCTTAGGAATAGTAAATGCAGATCTGTTCCTTTTTTTCAATATGCTTAAAACCAGTTAGACATTTCACTTTTACAGTTGTTACTGATGAGTATGTTTGGAATGGATGTTTTTAATGATATTTTAATTATTAATTTTATTCATTTATTATATTCCTGTATACTTAATACTCTGTCTCTCCACCTCCCCCTACCAAGCAGCTTTCTGTGCTAACTTTACCTTCCCTTTATCCTAAACTAAGTGATGTGTTCTCCATTTTGTCCAGGGATACTCAACAGTTTTGCGTTCTCTAACATCAGGCTCAGCAACATTCACTTTGGAGCTTGCCAGTTATCAAGCCTTGAACAGTCAAGAGCAAAGTGCACTTCTTCAGAGAAGAATGGGGTTGGTGTGATCACTTTGTAGAATAATAAAGATATTTTTAATCCTCTCTGTTAAATATTTTCAGGAATTTATGTACTTCAGTATGTTCTTCTGGGAGTATCTTCTTGTGGGAAAGGGTATGTTAGCAGCTATGTATGCTTTTCACCTGTCCAAGGGAAGCTTCAACAGACTGTGTTCTTGCACAGCCTTCTAATTTCCAAGAAGCTGAACTAGAGCTGCAACCACAATGTGCTGCTTTATAAATTCATACCCTACAGCTATCTGTAATGAGAACTGATGCAGATCCTCCTAGAAAACGAGCTCTAAGTGCATCTTAATGCACCATTAGGAATATTTCTTACTTTACTTACTGAAGTTTGTGAAGTTTATGTCCATAAATGAAATAACTTGACTGTCGCTGTAGTCTGTGTCTTGATTTGTTTTCAGTATGGTAAAACAGTATGGGTAGTAAGTATTTTACTCTACAACTCTTAGTTCCTGCACTGTTAGAAACCACTTGAACCAGAGTTCAAGACTAGGTGTAAGTTCAACCTGAGTTTGTTTTCCAGAAGATAATAAGAATGGCTGCTTCTGCACACTGAGTAAGGTGTGCAAAGAAAAAAAATACAAGACTAGCCCAGTGCTCCTGCCCTGGGGGAATGTTGAGGGAGGATTCTTTTGCACCTTTAGGAATGAGTGACTTAAGCTGATTTGCTATGTGTTACAAGTCCGTTCTGATTGGCAATTTTCTGGTTACATGGAAAAGCAGCGAATGATACTAAGAAATAAAAAGGGAGTTTGCTCTTTATTTAAATTATCTTTATTTTCATTAAATTTAAAACATAAGGAAGCTGCAACTGGTATCAAATATTGGTATCTGTGGTGTCAAGTTTCAGGATTTTGCAGTGATGAATCCCCATTATTAATGAAAGCTAAATCCCATAATTTTTACTCCCACCAAGAATATCAAACTTTTCATTTTTATTTTAAAAGTTAAGTCTTGGTTCAAATATCACACTGCAGTACATATATTCATATCCCCAGAGGCACTTGTTGACTAGAAGTCCTTGCAGCAGTTACTGCCCTCTTGCTTCATGGGCACAGTATCCAACAAACACAGGTTCGGCTGCTATGCCACGGCTGTTAAAATAAAATGGAATGTGTATGGTTATAATTGAGCACCTGTCTGGTCATGTAGGCAGGAAGAAAGATGCTGGCACTCTATTTTAATCTTTGTATAAACAAAACTACTTCCAAGAAAGAACAGGTGGCCTATTTAGGGTGTGAAAAAGGGCCTCATTATACAGTTGATTGTACTTCAGTTAAGTACAGCTCTCTATTTCAGTAATACATACCAAGGTATTAGAAAACAGGTTGAAAAGCTTACATTCGGAAGCAGGTTGTCTTCTGTTCTGAAAAATCTATTGCTTTTATTGAAGAAAAATCTTAGTGTGAAATTATGAAGTAGTTTGCATTTGCACGCTCTCTCCCCCACTCCTGTATGATACGCAGCTCTCACACTGTCATTCATTTACATTGTAGGGGAGACAGTTTTAGTAAACAGGACTTTTTCAGCTACAGTAACAAATTATTCTGTTCTCATGTGGCTTTGAAAACTTTTGAAAACACATTCAGATAGTAAAAAAGTTAAAGCAGTTGTAGTCAAAGTTCTGCTCCTTGGATATTTAAGAGCTAGCCAGTACTGTTACAGTGATTTTATAGGATAATACATATGTTACACACCTACACCCACACACTGGAGTTTAAGTAGCATTTAAGAACTGCAGTGGAAGTAACTGGATAAGGAAGTAGTTCAGCTGAACTTTTGCCTGCCCCAGAGCAATACTTCCTCTTGGAAACAGACAAGGTTGTTGTTTAGGTATCTGGAATATGCACCCACTTGTTTATTTCCCTTCTCTTTAATTCCATGGAATGGCTAGGGCTGGAAGGGACCTCCAAAGGCTATCTAATCCAGCCCCCCTGCAGTGAGCAGGGACACCCTCAACTAGACCAAGCTGATCAGAGCCTTGTCCAACCTCACCTTGAATGTCTCCAGGGATGGGGCGTCAACCTTTCACCTCCCNATCAAGCCTTGAACAGTCAAGAGCAAAGTGCACTTCTTCAGAGAAGAATGGGGTTGGTGTGATCACTTTGTAGAATAATAAAGATATTTTTAATCCTCTCTGTTAAATATTTTCAGGAATTTATGTACTTCAGTATGTTCTTCTGGGAGTATCTTCTTGTGGGAAAGGGTATGTTAGCAGCTATGTATGCTTTTCACCTGTCCAAGGGAAGCTTCAACAGACTGTGTTCTTGCACAGCCTTCTAATTTCCAAGAAGCTGAACTAGAGCTGCAACCACAATGTGCTGCTTTATAAATTCATACCCTACAGCTATCTGTAATGAGAACTGATGCAGATCCTCCTAGAAAACGAGCTCTAAGTGCATCTTAATGCACCATTAGGAATATTTCTTACTTTACTTACTGAAGTTTGTGAAGTTTATGTCCATAAATGAAATAACTTGACTGTCGCTGTAGTCTGTGTCTTGATTTGTTTTCAGTATGGTAAAACAGTATGGGTAGTAAGTATTTTACTCTACAACTCTTAGTTCCTGCACTGTTAGAAACCACTTGAACCAGAGTTCAAGACTAGGTGTAAGTTCAACCTGAGTTTGTTTTCCAGAAGATAATAAGAATGGCTGCTTCTGCACACTGAGTAAGGTGTGCAAAGAAAAAAAATACAAGACTAGCCCAGTGCTCCTGCCCTGGGGGAATGTTGAGGGAGGATTCTTTTGCACCTTTAGGAATGAGTGACTTAAGCTGATTTGCTATGTGTTACAAGTCCGTTCTGATTGGCAATTTTCTGGTTACATGGAAAAGCAGCGAATGATACTAAGAAATAAAAAGGGAGTTTGCTCTTTATTTAAATTATCTTTATTTTCATTAAATTTAAAACATAAGGAAGCTGCAACTGGTATCAAATATTGGTATCTGTGGTGTCAAGTTTCAGGATTTTGCAGTGATGAATCCCCATTATTAATGAAAGCTAAATCCCATAATTTTTACTCCCACCAAGAATATCAAACTTTTCATTTTTATTTTAAAAGTTAAGTCTTGGTTCAAATATCACACTGCAGTACATATATTCATATCCCCAGAGGCACTTGTTGACTAGAAGTCCTTGCAGCAGTTACTGCCCTCTTGCTTCATGGGCACAGTATCCAACAAACACAGGTTCGGCTGCTATGCCACGGCTGTTAAAATAAAATGGAATGTGTATGGTTATAATTGAGCACCTGTCTGGTCATGTAGGCAGGAAGAAAGATGCTGGCACTCTATTTTAATCTTTGTATAAACAAAACTACTTCCAAGAAAGAACAGGTGGCCTATTTAGGGTGTGAAAAAGGGCCTCATTATACAGTTGATTGTACTTCAGTTAAGTACAGCTCTCTATTTCAGTAATACATACCAAGGTATTAGAAAACAGGTTGAAAAGCTTACATTCGGAAGCAGGTTGTCTTCTGTTCTGAAAAATCTATTGCTTTTATTGAAGAAAAATCTTAGTGTGAAATTATGAAGTAGTTTGCATTTGCACGCTCTCTCCCCCACTCCTGTATGATACGCAGCTCTCACACTGTCATTCATTTACATTGTAGGGGAGACAGTTTTAGTAAACAGGACTTTTTCAGCTACAGTAACAAATTATTCTGTTCTCATGTGGCTTTGAAAACTTTTGAAAACACATTCAGATAGTAAAAAAGTTAAAGCAGTTGTAGTCAAAGTTCTGCTCCTTGGATATTTAAGAGCTAGCCAGTACTGTTACAGTGATTTTATAGGATAATACATATGTTACACACCTACACCCACACACTGGAGTTTAAGTAGCATTTAAGAACTGCAGTGGAAGTAACTGGATAAGGAAGTAGTTCAGCTGAACTTTTGCCTGCCCCAGAGCAATACTTCCTCTTGGAAACAGACAAGGTTGTTGTTTAGGTATCTGGAATATGCACCCACTTGTTTATTTCCCTTCTCTTTAATTCCATGGAATGGCTAGGGCTGGAAGGGACCTCCAAAGGCTATCTAATCCAGCCCCCCTGCAGTGAGCAGGGACACCCTCAACTAGACCAAGCTGATCAGAGCCTTGTCCAACCTCACCTTGAATGTCTCCAGGGATGGGGCGTCAACCTTTCACCTCCCCGGAGAAACTATTCCACTATCACATGTACTCTGGAATTTGGGCTGCTGTATCCTTCTACAGGAAGCCAAGTTCATACCTGAATAGCAGCTACTGCTTTCATGGTATCATTTCAACACCAGTGGCCTCAGCCTGGGATAGGGAGAGCTACTTGTTTGTTCTTCCACTGAACTTGATCTATTTGTTAAAAAGCTTTACCCACCCATTCCCTTACTCCTTGGTACCCAGCTGCAGAGCAAGCCAGCGCTGTTCTACTCAGAAAGGCTCTTTGGCCTGCTACAGCTGCCATGTAAAAAACATTAGTAGAGACACAGTCCTTTGCCCACACTCTCAAGATTTTACCACAGCCTGACCAATTAAATGAGCTGTGAATTCAAACAAGGCTAAGGATGCCCCATATCCCTGAAAGGCAACATAATCACAGCTCCAAGAAATGCTCATTTCATCAGTGGAAAGTTCTGGTTCAAAGCCTACTTAAAAGGAATAATTTTCAGAAGGACATGCTTTTTTTCAGGTTGTTTAATAACAGTAATTTTTGTCTTAAATTCAAATGCTATTCTTAGTACTAGAAAGTAGGCAAGGAAAACGTGTGCAAGTACAGAGTCATCCTTAGTCTGCCCCTGCATTTTGTGTATCTCATGCCCTACCAGAGCAGCTGCAGTCATCAGAACCAGCTCTCTCTACAGCACTTCAAGTGCCAGCATTAAGAAAGAAGATGGAGATGACACAACAGTTAACAAGGTCCAGGAATAGCACGGCTTAGATAACTGTAAAACCCTAATCCTGGATGTACAACCACTGTATGCTTCACTGTTCAGTTGTATTAGTGTTTTCTCTGAACCTCATCAAGAGATGCAAGATCCTGTTAACTGACAGGAAGTAAGATTTTTAAAGCTCTTCAATATGATCATAGGATCGTAGAATGTTAGGGGTTGGAAGGGACCTAGAAGATCATCTAGTCCAACCCCCCTGACAGAGCAGGATCACCAGGAATGTATCCAGAAGGGTCTTGAATGTATCCAGAGAAGGAGACTCCACAACCTCCCTGGGCAGCCTATTCCCGTGCTCTGTCACCCTCACTGTGACAGTGATTCAAACATATAATCCTGCTGAGACAGCTACAGGAGCATGCGAAAAACCTCTTGTGCTCCAACTTGCACCCATTGCCTCTTGTCCTGTCATTGGAAGACACTGAGAAGAGTTTGGCTCCATCCTCCCTACACTCACCTTTTACATATTTCTAGATACTGATAAGGTCCCCCCCTCAGTCTCCTCCAGGCTAAAGAGCCCCAGCTCTCTCAGCCTCTCCTCATAAGGAAGGTGCTCCACTCCCTTAATGTCTTGGTGGCCCTGCACTGGACTCTCTCCAGTAGCTCTCTGTCTTTCTTGAACTGGGGTGCCCAGAACGGGACACAGTATTCCAGTAATGTGCCTCACCAGCGCAGAGTAGAGGGGGAGAAGAAACTACCTTGACCTGCTGGCCACACTCTTCCTAATGCATCCCAGCATGCCACTGGTCTTCTTGGCCGCAGGGTTGGCCCTGTCCACCAGGACCCCCAGGTCTCTCTCTTCAGATGATCTTCTAGGTCCCTTCCAGCCCCTAATTTCTGTGATTCTGTGATTCAGAGCTACTCTCCAACAGATCAGCCCCCAGCCTGTACTGATAAATGGGGCTGTTCTTCTCCAGATGAAGGACTCTATACCTGCTCTTGTTCAATTGCATTAAACTTCTACCTTCCCAGCTCTCCAGCCTGTTTTTAAGATGTATATGTTAATTGTCTCTTAATGTATCGCTTTATCTCATGACTGAGATAACACAGTTTACATACAAATACTTTCCTGTAGCATCATTTAAAGCCAGCTTGAAACAAATCAGACAAATTACAACTTGTTGAGTCTTTCAGTCACTTATAACTTGATTAAATAAAAACCTAGTTTGAACTCTTGACTTCAAAGTCAGTGATTCAAACATATAATCCTGCTGAGACAGCTACAGGAGCATGCAAAAAGTGCTTAAATTTTGAGTGCTGACTCTGGCTGCTACTGTTATCTTGTTCTCTAAAAAGCTGATTTTTATCTACCTTAAAATTAATCTTTTCACTGTTGGGATTTTCAGTGATTTGTCATAAACTTTTGTAGGCAAATTAAATGGCATGTTGCAATCTTGTCAAGTCCCACTTCGCAGCAGCATTTGAGAAAACCTAAAAGGTTCTCCCTATACTTTTTAATTAAAAAGTGCAGTGAAATATGTTCTTAAGATCTGTAAATTACTTATTTCTACATCTGCAAATATACAAAGCACTAGCAATAATTAACCAGTAACTTGTCTAGGTACGTAGCTTTTAGGAAACAATTGTAGAGAGGAATGTGTTATCAACTGACTTTGGTTATAGTAGCCATAAATAAAATTTATTCACCAGGGACTTCTTAGCTACCCTTTTCAGTCTTTACATTAAGGCAATACTTGTAAGAATAGATTACTTAAGCTCACTGCTCATGTTAACAGCTCCACTTCATTGACTGATGCATATCACAGAATCACAGAATCACAGAAATAAGGGGCTGGAAGGGACCTAGAAGATCATCTAGTCCAACCCCCCTGCCTGAGCAGGATCACTTAGACCAAGTCTCTCAGGAACAGATCCAGGCGGGTCTTAAGTGTCTCCAGAGATGAAGACACCACAACCCCCCTGGGCAGCCTGTTCCAGAGCTCTGGCACCCTCA
>VYZU01088797.1:0-17836 GCA_013401355.1 Ceyx cyanopectus | reverse complement strand
GCCCAGCCACCCCATCAGGGACCCCCCCCTCTGACCAGACCAGGAGCCCCCAGCAGTGGCAGCTGCAGAGCTGGGCACAGGGGACAGATAAGAAGGTTCATCTCACTGCCACTTGTAAACACTTTAAAAACATTTCCACACGTTTCCTGGTGGCATTTTCCTGCTAAGGAGCCAGGGAACAAACACAGTCAGGCTACAGTTACTTCAGGTAATATTGATCAAGACTTCTTTTTTCATTTTCTATTTCCTATTACCATAATTACTTTTGTCAGTCTGGGTTATTTGCCAGAAACAAAGGAATTATTTCTTTTTAGCCAAATGTAGCACTTGTGTAGACAGTTCAGTTCCAGCCACACTCCATGGAGGATATTTCAGAGCAGATTTACCTGGTTGTACCACAGGTTAGTGCACGCTGAGCAGCCATCTCAGTAAATTTTCTCAGTGCATTTAAGAAGGTATTTCTTTGGAGATAAGCTGACTGAGTAATTTAACTAATTACTTGCAAAATCATTCTTTTACTTGACAATAACAGCTACCACCTGTTCTGGGGCTGACCTGCGCTCTGGTCAAACAGTTCACTCGTTTGTTCATTTCCCTGCCTGGGAAAGTGAGAAACTATTTTCATACAAGTTATTTCTAGACAGCTGTCCTTCATACATGGGCAAGGAGCACTCCTGCAGAAGCCAAGGACGTTGGTTACTTTTGAAATGCAGCTCTATTGGACTTGCACAGAAGCAGCAATTGCAGGATTAAGATGCTGGACTTGCAGAGCTTGGGAACATCTCCCTTGTGCTGCTGCTGCCGAAGCCTCCCCCGTGTGCTCCCCTNACACACACACACACACACACACACACACACACACACACACACACACACACACACGCTTGGAAAAACAAACAAACAAACCCCACACAACAAATAATGATAATTACAAAAGCCAGTGAAGAAGGAGATGAGGGTTCAGGGGCAATTAGGAGCAGCAATTAGGGGCAGATTGCCTCTGGCTTGTCAGGTCACAGAGGCTGCCAGGGCCAGATCCAGACAGGGACATGGGCATTGGCAGCCACCAAACCCCGAGGTTTCCCAGGTCTCTCTACACAGAGCAATCTGTCCTAACAGGGGGCTCTGGGAACAGCCAAAGAAATGAGAAAAAAAGCCATTTTTGAGGCTGAGGCTATTTTGAGTGCTAGTGGATTATATCGTAATGTGACCCAAGTGCCAAAATACACTATGCTTGGGGGTATGTAAACTAATACCAACAAAAAAAATCTTGAGACTTTATTCCACTGTCCTGTCCCTCCGTCTGACACAGCGCCAAGCCCTGCACAGCCCAAGCACCGCAGCCTATTAGAGATTTTGCTCTAAGCAGCTTGAGAGTGTTTATTTGGTGTGCAAAGAAGATTGGAGCTGGGAAAAGCACAAAAAGGATTATTCTGTTTATCACTCAGCTTTCCCTGGCCAATCTCTATTCATGGAAAAAGTCATTTACTCGGGTTATCCACAGGCTTTGCTCGCCAGAAAGTGTTGAAAGCCCTGAAAATTAGAGAGATGCAGAATGGATTGGCAAAATGTAAGGCACTTAGGAGCATCTGACACCCAGGAACACACAAGCCAAATGCAAGGCTTTTCCAATCCCAACTTTCCCTCACTGCTAATAAGAAACTGTCCAAGTCCCAGCACGTGCCAGTTAAACCCCTCCATAGGCCAAGCAATAATTAGACGGATTGTCACATCTGGGAGGTTGTTTTCTGAGAAGAAAATTAGAAACCAAAACATCAGATTGAGATAATGAGTTCTTCATTAATTCTTTTCTTTAGCTTTTTGCTTTTTATATAGTCTACAAATGCCATTTGATTTAATTTTTATTGTAGCAAACACAATCCAGGAATCCACTGGGCTCAAGCAATGACTACAGGCGGGAGAAGAGGGATCAGACAAGCAGGAGGGCTGGAGCCCTGGGATATGGCACCACATCTGAGCACACAGCCTGGCTTGCTGTGGTGGGAGAGGGGAGCAGATACACCAGGAGAAGCAGAACGCCTCATGGCAGAAGACGCCGAGAAGACAGGCTGCTGGGCTGGGGTTTTAAATCAGCACCGAAAATAAACCTCTGAAATTAAATATTCTCCCTTCTCTCTCCCCAGAAAAAGCAAAATCCAACAGCAGACTTTGTGCAGACAGACACCACGCTGCTGGGAGCGCGGGTACCTCGGGATCCTCCTGTCCCAACACAGCCACTCGCCTCTGGCCCTCGGGGTAATGGTCCTGGGAGCCGCGGTGTCTGTGGGGGCTGAGGATGCACAGCCCCCACAAGAGAATCAGGGGTCTGTCTGAGGTTCTCCAGCTACTTGCAACCCCTCTGCTGGGATACAGCTGAAATCTTGCAATGCTAAATGCTGCTGCAGAAAGGCAGCTGCTGTCATGGTGGAGTTGTGGTGGAACTGGTTTGTGTTGATGCCAGCTCCTGCCTGCTGCAAGCCCTGAGCACCGTCCACATCACGCCATGGGCGTGCACCAGAGATGGGGCCCCTGGCCAGCAGATGCCCAGGCTGCAGAGCCACAAGTGCCCCTCTCTCCCAGCAGCTGGAAATGAATCTGGGGGCCACATATCCCCCCACACCCAGTGCCCGGGCAGCAGGGACCTCCCCGCAGGGCTGCTCAGCCCATCAGCCCCCTCACACCCTGGCTCTGGCTGGAGCTGGCCAGACGGCTGCTCTGACACCACGAGGCCTCCCTGAAAAGAGAGATTGTTTCTCAAAAATAAATATTAAATAACTCTAAAATTTCAAATAATTCAGAGCTCTGCTATTTTCCATGCATTATGAAAATAAAATTGAGGGGAAAAGGTATGTAATACGTTTCCTATTTCCTGTTTCTACAGCCCTGCGTGTGCCCTGGGGGATCAGCACAAGTGGAATTATCTATCCTCTGGCTGGGAGCGTTCATTTCGGGCCAAAAACACCAAAAAAGTATGAACTAATCCCTACATAGAGCTAGGGAAGTGTGGGATCACAGGCCAAATGCTGAAAAATGAGGCAATTTTCCCCATTTCAAGAAGTGACTAAAATCCCTGTGCTGTTTTCAGCACAAGCGCATTCTGTTCCACCCCAAACCACTTCAAGAGCCGGATCGACTCTCCCGAGAGCTGACAGCGAAGAGAAACTGGTGCACAATGCAAATACTGTCTCTCTCTCACCAGAGTTTCTGGATGGAGAGGGGGGCACTTCTCAGATATTGTTTCCTTGTCTCTGTGATGTTTGGAGCAGCCGGAAGAGCGGTGTTAAATAAACTGAAAAGCATGGAATCGCAGAGTGAGATATGGAAACAGATAAACTCATCACTGGAAGTGGGATTGGTGCAGCACAAAAGCACCCCCTTCCTCGGGGGAGCTGGAGACAGAGCTTGACCCTTCTTGGGGACCACAAGCAGGGTCGTCCCTCCTTGCTGGATCTGGGTGGGAAGGAGCATCCCACCCCCGTGAGAGGATGACCAGAGAGGGCTGCCCACGGAAGGGTCCCCAGCAAGCTCATCCTCTGGAGGGTTGGCCCCATCAGCTCAGAGCAGAGCACAGCAGGATTGGGCACGTCTGCAGGACCCCCCTGCACAGGACGAGCAGCAGCCAGGCTCGTGGCCACCGCACCTGCAGCGAGAGGCAGCGCGGGGCGTGCAGCTGCTGGAGCAGGGGGTGCTGGGGGGAGGTGGGAATCACCCATCCTTCAAGAAAATACCTGCCAGCCAAAGGCAGGAGCCTGCACGAGATGCAAAAAAATGACAGGAATGTGATGCTCCGGTTGCGTAAATCAAAAAAAAAAGCCAGGTAGCAGCAGTCAATAATCACGCGTTGTGCCCAGCAACGGCTCGTGGATGTTGTGCAATGAGTATTTTAACAGTTTGTGCTGCAGAGTAAAACCAAATCTGTGGGCACGTGTTGGGATCCATAATAAATAATAAATAATAATAAATAACACCCGTGTGGGTGCTGTGTGTCCATGTCTGCTCCAACCACGTGCCCGCAGCCAGCCCGGCCACACATCCAGCAGCTCTTCTGCTCTCCAACACAACTTTCAGATCATCAAAGAGTGGAAAACATGCACAAGGACCTGCATGTTACTATATGACTCTGTCTGGTCTGATTTACCTCACATTTAATCAGAAAAAAAATGTATCTTTAAGCCTTACGAACACCACAGAGGAGTCATTGTAAGAATCCACCTTTTTCAGTGTAAGAATCCACCCTTTTCATATTTCTTTCATTTAATGGTGCAGCTTCATCAATAAAGATCCTGCTGGTAGCTTGCTTACTTAAAAAACAACAAACTTGAAGCTGCTCAGGTTTCTTAGCATGAGGATTTCCAGAGTACTCATCAGAGTTAGAGTTCTTCCCCCAATTAACTAGATGCTTTAGAGAAGGGGAAGTTCCCACCCTTTGTTTTTTGTCATTCTTACCAGTGACTTTTAATAAAGCTTCACAGCATGGAAGAGATGGTCAAAGAAGCAGCCCCTGGGTTTGCTGAGGGTGGAAGGAAGCAGTCACACATCTCCTGACTTCGCTGCATGGGGGGTTTCCCCCTGACCTTGGACTGGGGCTGTAGCACCCACCAGCCTTGTCTGCCCATCCTGCCCATGGGCACCGCTGGTCTCGCAGCATCAGAGCAGCACCCACTGCACCCCTGTCTGTTCTGGCCCTGACACTGCAGAGCTCCTGGAGCTGTCTTGGGAAACACCAAAAAAAAGAACAGAGAGAAATGATGGAAGCGGAGAGCGTGCTCCAACAGAGCTGCACCCTCCCCCTACCCCTTTTGCCCAGTCTCCCGTTTTCTTATCCCTTTTTTCCCTTCGCTTTAATCTTCCCACTGAGGTACTTGGCTTGCAGGAAAGCTCAGCTCAGGCCAAGTTTCAAGGCTTTTCAGACTCCAGACTTTTTTCTGTAGTCCTGTCTGAAGAAGAAGGGGGAAAAAAAAAAAAAGTAGCTACAGATTTTCCAGTGGGAAGAGAGTATTTTCTCTTCTCCCATAACTCTGACACGGCCAAAGGAATTTTTCTCAAGCTTGAAAACAATTCACCTTCCGGCAAACAACAAGCATGGAAAATTTAAGCCCAGCAGGTGAATGTTTGGGAAAATTTTTAGCCTATAGAAATTCTCATGTAACCTTAACTATAGGGGTCGCTATATGGCATTGAACCATTATGCAGCGCCCTCCTCCACGCTGCCGCCTGTCATCGGCTTTCCCAAAGGCAGCTACAAGTATTGGCATGAGAAAATATGATCTGGAGAACAACGTGCACCCTACCCCTTGAAAGCCCCGCGCGGCGGCTGAAGCTCTTCTCCGTGGGACCCCCTGCCGAGGGTTGGTCGCCCACCAGCTGCCGTCGCCCGTGCTGATGGGACCCTAGCTGGGCAGGGACCTGGCAGCCACCACACCTGGGACCACACAGGAACACACTCAGGACACAGACTCAGCTCTGCTTCGCAGCTGGGAGCCGGTGTGTGTATTGCAGTTAAGCAGAAACAACAGAACCACCAAAAGACGGATTTCTCTGTAGTTGACACCGTGGGAGCCTTGCAGGGAAGGCTGAAGAGCATCCTCTCCACCCAGTGATGTGAGCTACTCTCTGAGCAAACATCCCCGGAAAAAGCGAGTTAAGCATCTCCTGGGCAGAGTGGCAACTCTGTGACCACGTGACAGAACCACCGTGTCCCTTTCTGGCTACACGGCACCGCCACTCAGATGACCCTGACATTTTAAGCTAAGATAAAGCTCCTTTCTTCCTCCCACTCCTTCCTCACAACATTCCTCTAGAAATACTCATTGTTTTTAGCAAAGACCATCCAGCTTCTGCTTAGCAGACACCAGAATGACAAGGTCAGCTTCATCTGGAGACGTTCTGGTGCACTGACCAAGAGGAAAGAGCACAGACTCTTGGACCCCAGACTTTGTCTGACAGTCCCAGGCAGGGAGAACCATTGACCAAGCAATGTGGCCTTGAGTGCCCCTAACAACCAGCCCTTCCCCTGTGCAGGAGCAGCTGCTGTGAATGATGTTTGCCCAAAAAGAGAGATAATTTCACCACTGCTCGAACTGATGATAATCAGTGGCCTCTGTAGCACTGCTCTGGCTGCAATCCCCTGCTCTGGAGTCCCCTTTGGAGGTGCAGGGGTACCTGTGTGGAAAAGACCACGCTGCATCAAGGTCCCAGCTGGAGCACACATGGAGGAGTAGCAGCAGTGTGTTCACCAGTTTCCCTGCCAGCACAGGTCAGCCTGCCCAGAGGTCCCATCTCCAGCTGTGGGGCAGCCCATGGCCGTGGACTCCCCAGAGCATCCTGGGGAGCAGATCCTGCCACACGGCTGCTGCCCAGACCCCAGCCCGGGCACAGGTAAGGAAAGTCCTTTGGGAGTGCTGGGTGGCATGGGCAGCCTCCTAGCCCACAGATCCCACATCCCACAAGCAGACAGGCTCCTCTGCTGGGAAATAAACAAACACAAGAGGTGATCGATGGTTCCCTTTGGAAAACACTAATCACTTGGCTGTAGCACATTCAGCACAGCAGAGTGTGCATCAATCCCAGCAGCTGCCTTCAATCACAGCGGAGTTTAACTCAACCAGTTTAGGGGCTGCTATTAACCATCATCTGGTAGACAACATGCCCTTATTGTAGTAAACATTCATTTACAGCTGAAGGACAGCAGCACTTCTCATTGTCTCCACATATTTGTGGTGCTCCAGCTGGTCAGGAGCTGAGCAGCCGTTGCAATGGTGGCCGGGTGCAGCTCCTCTTGGAAGGGGGAGATATTTTGAAAATACCACGGCTGATATTTTTATACAATAGAGACATCATGTACGTAGGAGGCCTTTCTACATTTTGAAACATAGTCTGAATCACCAAAGATAGAGGATGAACAAACCTACAAGCATATGAGTGTTTACAACCGCACAGATTTCTCTCCTCAGCACTCCAGGGAGCCAAGAGGCAGCGTTTGCAGGCAGCCCACGGGCAGGGCCACCGCCTCCCCGCAGCAAGGACAGGGACAGAGGCCACTGGTTTCTGTCTTCCTCTTTCCCTGAGCTCACCCTCACTCAGGGCAGCTGCCAGCACAATGACAGGAGAGGAGACCTGTCCAAGGGGGGATAAAACATCAGGTGTTACCATCTGGATCTGTCAGCACATCCTGGTCTCCAAGGCAAGTCAACTCAGCGAGCTCCTGGCGTGAGGACAGCCATGGGCAGTGGTGGACAGAGCGTGTCTGTGCACAAGGGCAGAGCTCATGGCAGACCCTAAGGATGCCCAGTAGCCTCCATGCTCAGACCCTCTGTGCCCACCAGGCCATGGGGCAATGTCTTCATCCAACCCCACAGATGGGAGCTGCCCCCAGCAGATGCCCACATCACAGATCACAGATCACAGATCACAGATCACAGATATTAGGGGCTGGAAGGGACCTAGAAGATCATCTAGTCCAACCCCCCTGCCTGAGCAGGATCACCTAGACCAAGTCACCCAGGAACAGATCCAGGCGGGTCTTAAGTGTCTCCAGAGATGGAGACTCCACATCCAGCACCAGCTTCCAACGATGCTTGGCGAGGGCCAGAGGATGATGTGTTTGGTGAGGCAAATAAATGAGAACCAAATGGAAGGATGGCTACATGGAGTGGACTGGACTAATGCTCCAAGAGTTTGACATACACTGCACTTTAATTACAGCTCTTACCAATCAGGCAGTAATTACTGGTATCCTTCCTGTAGCCTACAATTGCCTAATCTTGTTATTTGAGAGCCATCAAGACTTAAGCAGCTGCTGAATGTGCCTGCTTCTTAAAATGGCATCGCTTGGCCCCAGAACTCTTTAAACTGAAAATGGTGTGACAAAGTGCGTTGGGATTCCCTCTGCAGCTCCTCAGGTCCCATGGGGCTGGCTCCTCTCACCACTGCCCTGCTGTCCTTTTCCAGGCCATCTGCACCAGGGCTCACCCCAGCTCAGCTGATCCACCCACTTCTGACTGAGCAGTTACTGGGCACCACCACCTCACACTGCCAGCCAAAAAGCAGAGGTTAAGAGGTTACATGCTTTATGGAAATAATGCTTCATAAGTCAGTCTGGGAGGATTCCCTGTGGGAACACAGCACCTCCCTCTGCTCACATGGCTGGAATTGTCCCCAGGAGTCACTTGTCTTTGGGTGTCTCCAGATGTGAACAGCTTCTGTGTATGCGGTAGGGGCTTGGGCAGCACATCATCAAAGTCAAAAATCCACCTCTCAGACACAGAAGAGCAGATCAAGTGTTCACATCCAATAATTCTCAGTATTGGAGACTCGTTATTAGAATGATGCTCAGTTCTCCCCAGGATGGCATGGAGGTGACTTCTCCCCAGATCCTCACTGCATCTGGGTGTCCTCGGGGAGGAGGTGCAGCAGGGCAGGGGCTGCTGTGGTGGACCCTGTGGTGCTGCACCCCGGGGCTGGCAGAGACCAGACTTGACCTGCGATGGCCATCAGTGAGCCTACAAAGTGCATCCAAATACAAACTGACCCCGCAGCTCTTGATGCAGCTCTGCTCAAAGTTGCAGCAAGTGGGAGTTCTGGAAACGGTGCTTTCCCTTTGGTGATGTTTAAGAGTTACTGCATGGTGGAAATACTGATTGTATCTCCGCACCATTCTTCCTTGAATACTTGTGTGATTTATCAACCTGGGAAGCAGCTAAGGAGATGTTGTCAGCGGCATCCGTCTCCAAAGAAAGCCTGAAATGATTGTGATAATATTGCCAGTACTTAGGGCTTTTGTTTCCTGAGCATTGCTAATTACAGGGGGTTACAGACGTCTCTCAGATAGGAACCTCAGCTTGCGAGGTGAGCGGGATGGAGGTGGAGCTGGGACAGACAGCAGCAGGCTGCCGTGAGCAATTCTTTTCCTGCTACCCTATGAGGGTCCTCGCCCCGGGGACCCTTCAGTGGCCCAGCCCTTGGGTTTGAGCAGCAATTCTCTGCAAACCTCCAAATGATGCTGGACATTCCAAGAGCCCTTCCTGCTTCCATAGCAGCCGGGCAGCCTCTGCTGCTTTCGCCTCTGCCTGGCCAGAAGGTTAGAGCTGCGGAGCTGCGTCTGTGCACCCTCGGAGAGGCTGGTTTTAGGGTCACCTCCCTGGATATCTAAAGGGGCAAGTTCAATTGAGGGCGAACCTGGCCTCGATGGGGGAAGGGAAGGTCGAGCTCACGTAGCCTCGGTGCCTGCTCCATCCCTGCCCTGCCCCAGCCACGCTGGGGCTGGTGCACAGGCTGGGGGAGCAGTGACCGGGTGCAGGCAGGATCTGATTGCACCGTCCTGCTCAGGGACAGCAACCTCTGACAGCTGAGCACAGAAACCCTTTAATCCGTTGCAGAGCTCGTCTGTCAGAGCTCCAATGCCCATGGGGAGGTATCAGTAACAAAACGCAGGAAAGAGAAATGAGAGTGGAAAATGTTTGGCTTTTTGTCTCCTTGCTCGCTAGAAACACAACTGCTCTTGTTTTGCTGCTGGGAGCGTTTCTCCGGGGCGGTCGTGCCCGGTGCCCCGTTGCCGCAGCTCACCCGGTTGTGCGCAGGGTGCGGGTGGGAGGTCCCGTCCCCGCGGGACCCCGCGCAGCGGCTGTGGCTGCACCGAGCGGCGCACAGCTGGGGTGGCTTCACTCCGCATCTTCCACCCTGCGTCTCACCACGGGCTCCGACCCCGTGCCAGGCAGGGCAGGGTCCTGCCCTCGAGCAGGGCTGCCCCGTGGTGAGAAGATGCTGAGTGGAGTCACCCCAGCTGTGCGCCCACGGGAGCTGATGGGTGCAACCTCCCGGGGCTGGCTGGGGAGCCCCTGGCCGGAGGCTGCTGCGGAGAAGAAGGAAGCGATAAAGCCAAGGGGAAGGCAAAGGGAGGGGAGCCTATTTCTGAGCCATT
The DNA here is from genome assembly GCA_013401355.1 of Ceyx cyanopectus. Classification (NCBI taxonomy): domain Eukaryota; kingdom Metazoa; phylum Chordata; class Aves; order Coraciiformes; family Alcedinidae; genus Ceyx; species Ceyx cyanopectus. The sequence goes on along the minus strand of VYZU01088797.1, from coordinate 7,917 downwards.
TTAAAGGAGCAATGGACATTCCCACCTGTCCGGGGCGTCCCTCTGCCCAGCTCCTCACCCAAAGCAAGGTGAGACCCGCGGCTGCGAGGGGCAGAGCAGAGGCTGCAGCTTCCCCTGCTTGTAATCTGCGGATTAGAGTTTGTACAGCGGGATTACCAGGGATTGAGGAGCAGCAGCGAGCAGGATCCAAATCACACAGAGAAGCGGGAGAGAAACCTGGAAGAAACGTCCCGCACAGTACGAGTGCCAATACATCCTCGCAAGACCACATTCGTATTTTAATATCAAGTTTTCTGTAATGCAGAACATACTCAGAGCCCAGCTCCCTTGCTGGGCAGCTGCTGGGTTTCAGCGTGGAGGAATTGGCAAATCTTTTCACCAGGTGAAATAAATAGAGTGCTGGGCCCCAGATAGGATTACGGTTTGTTTTCTTTAGGTGTATAGAATCCACGGGAAAGCTGAGCCCAAACGGAAACTCAACTCCTAAAGAATTTGGCCTATACTGGCCAGCTCCTGTCTGCCTGCCAGGCATGCTCTCCTTGCCTTGTATTTTGCTCTTTATCTTTTAAGAGGCTTTGTTAGCAACATACCAAGCTATTCTTTGTGTGCCTAGAGGACAGGGGGCTTCTTTTGAAATCATCTGAGGATGATAAAGTTACAGGGTTTTACCTGTGATGAGAAAGTTCTCCTGGGTCTTTCCAGGAACACCCTCCCCCCCTCCTCCAGCCAACACCCCCCGCACCCTCCCCCAAACCCAATTCCCAGCATTTTCAGAGCAACCTGGGGGGAGGGCTGAGCTCGGCTGGGGAGAGGAGCTGACCTGGCAGAACCTCACCCGTTTCTGAATCCTGTTTTCTGTTGCTAAGATGTTCTCCTCTGGCCGATTTTATCTTTTGTCCCCAAAGGCTTGTGAAAATCCCACGGCGGGGGGTGGGGGGGGGAGAAGTGCAGGAGGTGCGTGTTGCACAGCAGCTCCGAGCCAGGGCTGCATCCCGCCCTGCCCCGACCACCGCCGCGGCGGAGGGCAGCTGGGTGAGGATGGTGACTTGAAATAACAGCAGAGCAGAGGCAAACGCAGCCCCGGCAAGCCGAAGGCGCTTGCTCAGGCGTTAGCAGCACGTCTCGGCTCTCTCGCTTCCCTTTGTTTCTCTGGCGAGCAGCGTTTGGCCAGGAACTGCCGGAGCCTCCAGCAGCTGCGGGAGCTGCGCTCGCATCCCGAAGCTGGGAGAAAGCTGGGCTGGGTGGGAGCAGCCCCTCAACCCCGGGACAGACCCGCTGCAGTCCCCACGGGACTGGCACCATCCCCGGCCCCCCGAGGTGATGGAGACTGACCGCAATTGGGGTGCCCAGAACAAAGGGGACAGGCAGACGTGCTCTGCATCGGGCACCAGTGTGTTCAGTCAGTGCCCGGCACGACATGAAATGTCCTTCAGAGCCACCTCCCAGGGTCCTGACCCATCCTCTGCCCTCCAGGCGTGCGTGCGGATGTCCCAGCTCAGTCCCGCTCAGGGCATCACCACCCGCATCCCAGTGCATCCCACTCAGGAAAATAGCATCCGACCCTCAAGATTAGCACGTCCTAAACATTCTGAAACCCCAGGTCTGCTAAATCTACTACTCTAATGAGACAGCAACACACATTTTAAAGCACAAATAGGTGTTTTATTGTGTGTTCCCCTCTACCAGATGAAAGCCCTCGTGCCTGCAGCTCAACCCACAGAGGACTTGCAGTGGCTGCTCTGCTCCCACAGCTGCGAGCAGCCTTTGCTCTCTTGGTTAAAATACAGTCTTGAAAATTCCTGTGGGAATATCAAGGGGAATCTTGCACTGAAAATAATCACAGTTCACTGTACATCTGCCTGCATTTTGGTAGTTAATGCAAAGCTTATTTTTTCATCTTGCACACGACATATTCTTTACCAAAATACCTTTTATTTGGCTGTGAAATGCAACATCTTGATTAATTTGAGAAAACAGGGGTGCTAGAGTGACCAAACTAATACCGAGTCAAGCACAGGTCTCCAACGGTAAAGTGGACCACAGTGGTCTGGGTTTTTTTTTCAGCTGTTGGCCACAGGAGTGTGTCAGCCCCCACCAGAACACCACAACAGTGCCTGAGGGATGGGTCTGCAACTGCAGCAACACAGGTCTCCACCGCAGCCCATCTCCTTTTGGGTGGCTGTGCAAAGGGGCTCTGAAGAACCTTCCAGGGCTGACTTTAGATCTTTCTATACCTTTCCTCCCACGGTGAAGCCAAGGCATCTCCATGCGCTGCTGTGCCCGTGCGGCGGGGCTCTGAGGAGCAGACATTCCTGCAGGCGAGGAGGGGATGTTGGGAGCAGAGCTCATCCCTCTGTACCACCCCCCTCGGCTTCACCACCTGGGCAAAAAATTTGGAGAGCTGCAGAGACACGATCAGAGCTGCCTCAGGGAGGACGAGCTCGACCGGGCTCCTGTTGCTAATTACACCCCCGCCCTGGAGCAGCTCGACTGCTCAGGTGAGACCTTCGCGGGAACAAAGGAGCCCTTGTAAGGAGCATGCTCGGCATGTGATGCTCAGATGGGTAGGACCCCAGGTTCCTTTGCAGCTTCCCCCTGCGCTCTCTGCAGAGCTCCTCTCTGCCTCCAGCCACGCAGCCTCCACCGCTTAGCCCGTAGGGCTGGGGCCCCGCGCAGAAGGGGGATGTTTGCTACGGGAAATCAAATGTTTCTGATGTCCTTTTGCCCATAAATTGCTGCTTTGCTTTGGCTGGAAAAAAAAAAATAAAAAAATCACAGAAATCTGAGCGCGAGCTAGCCTAAAAACTATCAACTCCAGAGCTGTTGATTCACAGCCTTGCGAACATCTGCAGCCGGCAGATAATGAGAGGAACTGGCTTTGTACCATGGCGAGGGAGCCGGGGAGGCGGCGGCTCGGCGGCGAGGGCAGCTGGGTGGTTTGCCACCAGTCACCTGGCTGGCAGGGCAAAGGGGCGTTCTCTGGCAAATGAAAAGATCAATATTTGCTTGACATTCAGAAAATCCTCCCAGCCCCGGCCTGCTGCGGCTACAGATCAGAGCAATCGCTTACGTGGGCGCTGCGAGTGCCCTTCCCTGCCGAGCCAACCCATCTCCTGCCCCACAGACATGCCTTGGTAATGTTAAAGGGTGGAAGCCAGGTGGAAGCCACGCACGTGCGTGAACGGGGAAGATCTGCCCACCTAAGGGTGCACACGTGTGGCCTGCTCTGAAAGAGTGGCCACTGAAAAGCCACCCCGACCAGGAAACGCTGCTGAGCGACCAGCACAGCAAACGATTCCTCCAGCAGCTCACGGCAGCCTGCAGAGAAGCAAAAAACAGCCTGCTTTGGGCTGGCACATCCAGCACCAAATGTTCCTTGCACCATACCAGCTCCGTGTGCATCTGGGAACGCAGTTTGTGGGACTTCAGCAACGGGGCTGAGAGAGCCTTCCAGTGCCTGAGCACACCAAATCCACAAAGAAATGGTCGGATCATGATATCACAGGGAACTCTCGCCAAACCAGCTGAAATCACTCAAACATTCAGTGAGCTTATTATGGGGGGGGCCCTCTGTTCTAAATATATTCCTTTGAAGGAAGATTGTTATTTAAACAGCTATTGCAAAACAGGGTTTACATGGAGCTGCTCTAAACTGAAGAGGGAGGGAAAGCTGGTTGTGGGCACAGTCACCACCCAGGTATTTTAATTGCAAATCCCAGCATGTTTTATAGATGTCTAGAGAGTATCTTTTTACGTGGGCTCCACGGATTACAATAAGATCCATCATGTTTTATATGAACCTAGTGACAGTCCGTAAGTCCCACCCTGACGATGCCTAAGATGGGAGGATACCACAGAACAGCCCATCCATGAGCCAGGAATAGTTCGAGGCATCTCCTCACAGTCTGAGGCTCCCAGGAGAGGTTTAGCTGAGCAGAGCAGCTGCAGGGCAGTGCCTCTCTCCTGCACATTGGAGACGTGTTGCCTCTCAACACTTTCCTCACCAGCCTCAGCTCAGCGCCCGCAGCTCCTGGAGACCTACAGTGAGGAGCCTGCCAGGGCAGAGGAGCCTGCAGCAGCCCAGCCTTCAGATCCTGGAGCAGAAGGGTGGATTGTCCATCCATTCCCAAGGGCTCACATGCCCATGGTCAGTGTGGTGAGGTAAGGTAAGGTGGGATTTCCACCACTCTCCTGGTGTGATGCACCAGTCTGTATCACTTCAGTAGCAACAGTTGGGGTGTCTGGGCAGTGTCTGTGATCCCTTCTTCTGGGCACTTTTCTGTCCTCAGGATGGGAGGGCAGGACTGAGCCTGTGCCTAAGGCTTCCCCCAGTACAGCAGAGCCTAATAGCTGGAGCAGAGAGATGTCCAATCTAAACATCCCCTGGCAGAACTTGAGGCTGGTCCTTCTTGTCCTGTCCCTTGTTCCTTGGAAGCAGAGGCCAACCCCCCTGGCTCCAACCTCCTGTCAGAGCCAGGTCTCCCCTGAGCCTCCTTTTTCTGTCTGTGCAATGTCCTGATTCCTCCAGACCTTGCAGCATCCCACTTTCAGTTCCCTGCTCCTACAAACAGACCACGCTTCTAAAAAGCCTGCTGCTTTTAGGCTCAAAAACCCCAGTATATGAGGAAAAAGCAAGTGCAGAACTAAGAGATGGTCTGCACCAGAGGCACAGGGGGTTGTCCCCGCACATCAGCACAACCTGCCAGCCAGCACTAAGGGAAGAGCTGCCTCTGGATGTTCTCCTCCCAGCCCTGCAAGAGAGTTGTCCTTGCACATCGCTGGGCTTTAGCTCAGCCTTCGCTCTGTTGTAAGTACAAATAGGGGAGTCCCAAGTGTGTCTGCAACCCGAACGTGAGACTCCCAGTGGCAACCAGCCCAGCAGTCAGCAGGGGCAGCATGTCCCATTTGGCCTGACATGACCGGTGCATAAACGCTGCAACCTGCTACAGCGCTTATTCCAGAGATCCCAGGGGTGCCGTCTTTCCTGGAAAGTCTGTCAGTCTCTGCTCACGCACAGGTTTTGCTTCCTGCCTTAGAAAGCTTCAGGAGAGGTGGTGGCAGGTCTGCTGTGCCTCTGCTGCTCTAGGAAGCCCTGCACGGCACTGCTCTTCGGAGGAGGGCTGTGCTCTTTGTGGGCTCCTACGGTCGTAAATTCCCACCTGAGGGTACCTAACGGTGCTTCTCGAGTACAGAACCGCTGAGGGCAGAGGAGCCCCTCCCAGGCATGCAGGGTGGGAGCCGTGGCATCAGCAATCACTCAGCAGTGAGGGCACGGGGACACAAAGGCACTCGACTGCCAGCAGCGGCGTGATGGCTGCAGACGTGACCGGGGTGCTAAAGGAAGATGTCTCTGTCACTCCCGTGAACACGCTGGCCTGAATATCCCCTTTCCCCATCACCTCTGTCCTGACACGTCTGGGCAAATTCAAAACGAAGCTTCCGTTCACTGAGCTCTTCCTACACCCCCCATCATCGTGAGTGCTCGCAGAGCTGAACTCTGTGGTTGGAAATGCCCACAGTAAATGACCCTCTGGCCCCTCGCTGAGCTCAGCTCCTCACGGCTTGGAGTTTGCTTTGGTGGAAGCAGTGAACTGGCAGCCTCGGCAGTGTGAGCGAGGGCAACCTCCTTTCAGTCTGAGGGAGGGTGGAGGGGCATGGCCCTGCCCAGACATCCCCAGTGCTGGTCACCAACCACCATCCCCTAGGCCAGGACAGGGCATCACGGGCTCCTCTGGCAGACAGGTAGCAGGACCAGGTTATCTCATGGGATCCTGACCTGAAGAGCAGGGATTCACTGCCACCCCTGCACCGATGGAAAACAAGGGTGGCAAAACCCAGCTCCTGCCACCAAGAGAGTTGCCAGTCCCCCCTATACCTCCTGTCCCTGGGGATGGACCATGGGTCTCCAGCTTCTCTTTGCCAGGCTGGGGACTCCTGACCGGCAGTTTTCCTATCTGGCACCTCTGCAGTAAAGTGCCTGAGGGCTGGAAAAGCCCCAGACCTTTCTGGCACCGGTGTATATAAAGCACTAATAAACAAGGACGCAGCCTCCAGGGCAGCCACAAACACAGGCAAAACAAGAAAGAGTTCGTGTACCAGTACAAAAGCATCATAAATACTCTCCCACTGCCAAAAGACCTCTTCAGTCTTTTACTAAATCTCATCACAGGAACAATTTACAAGCCAATAATGCTGAACAACTCCATTCCAAACTCTGTGTTAAGCTTTATTTCAGGCTTTCACACTTTATCATGTTAGCACCTCCTGGACTGGCACTGGACTAGCACATGCCAAGTTGAGAAAGGGAAGCAATGGAGTGGGGCTCGTCTCTGCATCTGTAAGTCTTCCAGTCAGGAAAAACTGCACTTTCTTAGGCACCCAACTTGCAGGGTGGGCTTTGTGTCCCCTTCCCAGCTGAATACCTTGTGACGGAGACTTTTGGCCACAAAAACTTTGATTGCTTTCCCCTAAAATGCAGCTCTTCAGTAAGAGCTCTATCCTGGATGACATCCACTGATATCTTGCAGGCATATCCAGACTTTAACTCCTGTGGTGCATCCAGGAAAAGCTGGATATTCTGGGCTGTGTGTTCTGATGATCAGCACACTGGGCAGAGCCCTCTGCCTGCTTCCAGCCCTGCCAACAGAACCATCCTGCTGGAATCCCCACCTCTCTGGAGACAAGTGTAACACCCACATTGTATTAACAATAGCCATCGACCAGGAATCTAAAGGAACTACATGGGAACCGACATGCAGTAAATCATGGAAAAACACCCTTGTAGACTGGGTTTGAGAAGGGAACTTAATGTAATTATCTTAATAAGAGGAGAACATCCCTCTTTGGAGGTCATCTCCATTAACTAATGCAATCCTATTCAGTTGTAATGTAATTGTGTAAGCTTTGTGTCTCCCATCCCAGAGCCCAGCTCATTACAAGAACAATACAACTCTGTTAGCTCGGTGTGGAGACACCGGTGTCCTTCTTTGCTTGCACACTGATACCCAAGAGCTGGAAGGCACATCTTGCAAATGTTCAGCAAACAATTAGGTGATGTAAAAGGAGATGACCTGCTGGAGGATCACCTGGGGGGACTGGCAGGGTCTCACTCTGTGCTCAGCAGAGAAGTGTGGACCTTTCCCAGAGCAGGTCACTCCCTGGTCTCCTCTGGCTCCAGAAGGCAGTGATTGTCCACCACCCTTCCCTACTGCTGAGGCTGCTCCGAGATTCCTCAGCTGCAAATGTGCAGAGCCATCTCTGGTGGTTTGCCCTGAGAGAACACGTTACCAATGGCTGCTTAATTCAAATTGCAGCTTCTTTAGAAAATACTTCTACAAACATTGACCCCCCAAAAAAAAAAAAGCTCTCTTTAGCCTTTTATAAGCTAGGAGTTTATTTTGTTAATATTTTTCTGCATGGCGTGTTTCAAATGAGAACATTCTGAAAGTAAATTGGCAGAGTATTTATTGCTGTTTATTTCTAAGCAGCTATAAGCCAATAATAATAGAGAATCCTCTTCAAGTGAAAACTGAATTTCTTTCGGTTAAAATGCTCAGCGCGAAGTCTGAAGCTGCATTTTGTCAAGCAGATGCAGAGTGTCACCTTATAACGCCCATGCTAATGGCGTAATAGGATTGGAGCTGCGGCTGGCTACCCAGATCAGCACGATAATCCTGGCCCAGAGAAAACAATCCTGCACTGGAGAGGGGCCATCCCCGGCCAGCCCCGCGGCATGCACACGCTCACAGCGACGAAGCCACGCTGGGGTTAGCCCTTAATCCTCTAACTGCCCACCAATGCCACAAGCATTCAGCAGAACAGCAGCCAGGGTCTCCTGCTGGGAAACCTCAGGCATGGTTGTGGCCGATTGCTCCTGGTCAGCCGGGGACGCTGGGTGGTGGCAGCACACGGCAAACC
>VYZU01088796.1:0-11780 GCA_013401355.1 Ceyx cyanopectus | reverse complement strand
CCTCAAATTATTTATTATTTTTATTTATTTATTACTATTTATATTTCAGAAAGAGTTAAAAGTATTTATCATGGAACAGGACTCTGCAATATATGAATTAGTAAGTGGTGTAGACAAATAAGAAACAGATCTGGAACCAGTTATTCTCTGCAGTGACTGCTCTTACCACAAGGGAAAATATTTTTATTGAAAATACAACTAAGGACCAAAAGCCTTAAGAAACTTGTGTTTATATGTGTGACCCTTAATACTTGAAAGTGTCTCTGAGCTGGTCTCTGATTTGTAGTTTGCTAGCTAAAATATGCTCAGTGTCCTGTGTCAGCTGTACCTCAGTGCTGTGCCTTTAGTAAGGTATCTGTCCAATGCAAATTTTGTAAGACAAAGGTTATGAAACCTTTTGTATTTTATGGGCAGGTTTTATAAATAAAGGGAGTGGGCCAAATATAAGACATGATCAGCTGACATCAGTGTGTTTTGTTAGTCTCTCTGTTTTTGTCTCTGTTCCATTTCAGCATTAGTANCAAGTGAAAAAGGGAGTATTTTTTGGAGGTGAAGTAGACTCATAGGATATTAATTTAATATGAATTTAATAATGAATTTAATTTTCAAGGGCCTTGAAATATCAACTAAATATCACCTTTCTTTTGTCCCAAATTCCTGTTTCTCCTTAACAGATACCCTATCTTCCCATCTCTAAGCCTGCAACAGTATTTTTATTGCATCTTGTCACTCATTTTGTCCTCCTTTTTTCACTTGCTGTATAATAACCTCAGAATAAAATAAAGAATAAGAAAAAAATAACTTTATCACATTTCACAGTTTCTGTAGGTGCTGCCAGCTCAGCCTCCCGAGGCTCACCATTAATAATGTCCACAAGGTTTTCAGCCCTGAGATGGTTCAGCAGAGCTATTCTGGAAGAAAACTCCTCTAGGAGGGCTTCCTGAAGAACAAGGCAATAATACTGTTGTGTAGCAGCTTTGCAGTTGAACCTAAGAAACACTTTCCTGATCAACCAATGGTGCTTTGAAATTCTGAAACTTCCGCTCATACTAATGAAGAGCTGTGTGTCATGAAAGTGGGAAATGAATAGCTGGTGGAACATTTGGCAAGTGAAATAGATTAACTTCATGGAAGAGTAGAATTGGTATGAGAGAATGGGAAGAAGTTGTGAGTGAATGGAGTAATGTTAAAATGTTTCATAATCAGTTCATACCCAATGGTATTAACTCATGTTATTGTTTCATGTGGTCAGGCACTCATCTATGTGTACATAACAAAATTACCTCAAATTATTTATTATTTTTATTTATTTATTACTATTTATATTTCAGAAAGAGTTAAAAGTATTTATCATGGAACAGGACTCTGCAATATATGAATTAGTAAGTGGTGTAGACAAATAAGAAACAGATCTGGAACCAGTTATTCTCTGCAGTGACTGCTCTGCACATATTTCAGAAGGCCATAGCTCTGAGTAATTCTAGCCCATTTATGTGGACTGAATTGCCCGTGAGTTGGTGGAACACAACACGTGCAGTACTGGAGCACATCTTGTTCTTGTTTAATCTATCTCTCAGAATTCAAGAGACATTGTCTGATGTGAACCAAGCATGGTAGATGACCAGAGGAGATCAGGAGACTCACTTCAGAAGTGCCCTCCTGTTCTGAACTGAGGGAACACTAAGGGAGATGTCACCACTGTGTTCTAAGAACACCAATCATATTTATATGGAACAAATCATATTTTCTACCATGACTATATTACAGGTCTTAGTACTGAAACAACAAATGTTTTCAGAAAGGAAAATGCAAAAAGTCAGTGAGCCTTTACCACTTAGCCAGATAGCCAATGCTGTCAACAATTCACTTTCAAGATCACTATAAAGTTTTTTAAATGTATTTGGACAAAATGGAATTCATGAAGAAAGGAATGTGGAATTTATATGGAATTGCTCTTTTCAAAGGAGGATGTGCTTGAACAAAAATTTATCCAATGAGATAACTTGTACTAGTCTATACTTCTATTTAATTCTTAATGGATAATGTTGCTTAAATTGGATTATTACTGATGCTTTTTCTGGAATATATTTATTTCCTTAAACTTGCTTTGTCTACCAGATTTTAGATTCCTAACCCTTTGTAAGAGTCATAACTACTTTAAACCCCAATAATAACTTACATTCAAAAAAATAGTGCTAAGTTTGGCAAAGTTATGCTACAGTTTGCAAAGAAAAATATGGAATTTTGACTTGTGTTTTTTATAAATAAATAAAAAGTAATTTCATGAAATAATCTTTCTGAAATAGAAAATGATGTGCTTCCTGTTCTCTGCAAGTCAATAAAATCATAGCCAGTAGAGCTGGAGGAGCTATCAACTAGCTATCTGTAAAAATTAACGTACAATATCAAAGAGTTTGTAGGGAAAAGCAATTAATTAAGTGTGTTCAAGTTCATTTAATTCATTCCACTGTTCTGCAAAAACATATTAGATGAGAACTAAAGGTTTTGGACTTCATTTGAGCTTTCCACAAATACACATACCTTATACTTTATGATGTAATATATAAAGATATGTTTCATTAGGAATGACTGAATTAATTTCTCATATATACACTCATGTGTTGAGATACTTTAATATTTAATCAGACTATAAAGGCAGTGCATTGTCAGTTTAATTTAGGTTCTTTATCTCCTAAATATTGCAGAGCAGAACTCTTTTTCTGTCAACATCAAGACTGATTGCTATGACTTGATAGAAGTTACTTAGAAGATCAGACATATCAGTATAAATAAACACACAGTCTCGAGAAGAAATTATAGCACATCATGCAGATAGCATTGGTAATTATTCAGTATGCTTTTACCTATTGAGGAATCAAAACAAGAAAACTTAAAATACATGCATAGGATAATTTGAACTAGTTATAGACTCTTTACCTGGGGAACATTTTGTTCAGCTGTAATTAATTTCTGGAATACTTTATGAAGTAGTATCATAGTTAAAAGCATAATGAAGAAAATTCTAGTAGATTCGTTCATTAGAGGAATGAGAAATTTAGAATTACCATATCTTAGGCTGGCAGCAATGTGTGAAAATACCAATTAGAAACCTGAGCATAAATGATTGCTTTAAAAGTGTTCCCCTAACTTCAGAGCGGACAGGAGACTTCGTATTGTCCTGGTTTGAGTGAGAACCAAACAAATTCTATTCAGTGATTTTACTGTTCAGCTCAGGGTTTCTAACTAACTGCACTGTCTGAAGTTAGCAGCATGCTTTGCAGACAGTGGCTGCTCCTAGCAGTGATAGCACCTCGTGGTTAGAGTTACTACCAAGGATGCCAAGGCCACTGCTAGAACTTGTGTATCACACTGGGGGTGCAGAAAGTGACAGACTGCACCTGTGGGGAGGAGTGGACAGGACAGGGGACCCCAAACTGACCAGTGAGGTGTTCCAGCCACAGATGGCACAGCCAGGAGAGAAAGCTCAGGGGTCTGGAGGGGCTCTGGGAGAAGGCACAGAGAGCAAAGCACACAGGCTGAGCTGGCAGGCTAAGCAAGCTGGCTGCTGGGTTAGGCTCTGGGCTCAGGGTGTTGGCTCTTCCTCTCTTGAGGGTTCTCCCCTCAGAGTCCCAAGGAGGACTCTGTCCATTCTGCCTTCCATCCCATCAGGGTGTTCCTGACCCCGGTGCCAGAATCCAGCCCCTGAACACAGCTCTGGCTGCTGCGGGGCCCAGTCTGGGACTGTCCCTGTGCCAGCTCCACAGCACCAGTGATGGTGATGAAATTACCATCAGGGGGTTGGGTTCAGTACTGGTTTTGTACATACTTGTATATATTCCATTATTTTCATTTTCATTAAATTGTTCTGTTTCCTTTTCTAATCACTCAGTCTCCCTTATTCCTTTTCTCTTCTCCTGTGAGGAGGGAGGGGGGTAAAAAAGAGCATCTATTATCAGCCTGAGTTTCCCTGGCCCTAAACCATGACACTTATGTTTTGGAATCAGTTGTTCTCCTGTTGATAGAACAGCAACTTGCTAACCAAATACATTAAAAGTATTTTTTCCTGCTAGCTAGGATACACTTGCTATTTTTGTTACTGCTTCTAACAAGAACAGATTGCAGGCATTTAGACCCATTCAGAGGTTCTAATAAAGCACAGGTGGGTTTTAAAACTCCACATAAGGTAACCAGTCTTGGTGATGTTTCTCTTAGCATGACTTTAAACCGCCTTTTATCTGAGAGAAGCATTTAATTTCTATCCTGCTAACAGGCTTATGAACCTGGGCACAGGTCTTGTAGTAAGGAGAGCTATAACATAACGTGTGACTGTCCAGTTTATTCACTAGAAATTATATTGCTAACAAAGTAACCACATCTGGTTTTCTGCCACATCTAGAAGTGATGAAGGGAAAGGGGAAGAAAAGAAACTGTGTTTTAAACAACAAATGGAGCAGTAATGCACATTATTGCCTAAATTCTTAATTTGACTGTCTTAAGAAGAAAATCTATCAGAATCATCTGTAAAGACACATTTTTAGTGTCCTAAGTAAAAGAAATTACTGTTTTCACACATTAGGCACTCCATCATTAAATAGGCTCTTATGGTCTAAAAGAATGCATTTATCTGATCAACAGTGTGTGATTATTCATTCTCTGCCTACAGAAGCCCCTAAATAACACTTTGCCTCTACATAGGTCTATCCCTTAAAAAGAATGTAACACGAAGGACAAATTCTGCCACTATATGCTCTCAGTCAAAGGGAATAAGAACTCACTTTTCTGATACATAGTTTGAAAAGCAGAGTTGTCATCATGAAATGGGGGTGTCTCTGACAGATATACTTTTATCTTCAATCTGTTTTTTTATGTATTGCCAGTTCAAATAACATTCTAATTACAGTCTCAAAATACAGTCTAAAACAACTTAGAGGGATATTATATACCAACCATGAGAAGTCATTTCAAAAAAACATTTAAATATTGGACTTTAATTTCCAACAACTTTGTTGCCTGTTTGTTTGCTTTAAACAGTTTATTAGGAAAATGNATATTTTATAACATATATCTTAAAACTATCCAGAATATGAATGCATGCATTTGCATATATTAATGTTTGCAAGCAAGTGTAAGCAACACATAAACTTTTTTAAGAAAATCATACCAGGCACATGTAAGTAATTGAAATGGAAATGCAAATCCAAATGTCCACATCATAAAGCCTTGTAGAGATACTAAGAAAGTTTTAAATGTTTATAAGGAGAAAGGGGAAAGCAGACCATAATATATTTTTAAAAGTATAAATCACAGACACCAGAAGGTGTTGTGTCCTTGAGATGTATGTATAATTCTTCTTCTGATGAAAATAAGGCTTTTCATACCAAGCTTGCTCCAGTGAATCATGAACGAGCATTTTCTCTTTCCAAACAGCTCTAGAAAAAACAGTATAACTCCAGCTGCTGAGATTGTGTTTTCTCCCTCATCTTTTTTCTGCTGTCTCCTGAATTATATCTCTCATTATGTGATCAAAACAGGGACACCTGTGGAAACTTTTCTGCTTAGTGATCTTAAAATACCAGGCACATATAGCAGAAGAATCCCTTGACATCAGGGAAAGCTCAAGAATCTGATACATACTCTGCAAATAGGTCATTTACTTTTTTTTCATGTTGATGTGACTATTTTTTTGTTTTTCAGCTGCTGGTAACAATGACAGTCTCAGAGTTTGAATTCCAGGCTTTCTGTGGTGGGATGCAAAAATGCTTTTTCCTAAGGCAGATTTAATCAGTTTTGTAGAAAATTAGTGGGCCTTTTTCTGGCTTTACTGGACAGTGTAGATAAGAATCAGAAAGCATGTATAACTTAAATTAGACCAAGGAGGGAATTAACTCAACAAAGCCACCTCACTAAGCTGCCTAAAAAACTAGAAAAATGCATGTAGTTTTGTTTGGTAGGTAATTTATTTGCCATTTCAGCAGTCAGGAGAGAAGATCTGGGCATGGTAGACTGATTTACATCTGAACTTAATCACTTATCTTGCAAATGAGCAGTCTAGTTTACCTAGCCATAGTGTGCAGACTGTATATGAGAAAAAACAAACATGACATGTCTTACCCACAAGTTTTGTAAAGTTTTTTATCATCTTGTAAATGGGAGATCCAGATTGCTATTTGCCATAGGGAAAAAAATCAAGTCATGTGGTTTAAATAAAAATGTTTTATTGATTTATTAATGACAGATGTTTAGCTGGCAGTAGCTGAATTATATATTCAAGAACAATGTCAGTCCTACAGCAGATAAGCTTCAGTACTCAATCCTTAAAAAAACTTATACACACTTTAAAATCTCTTTTAAATCTTCTTAGACTAATGTGAGAAATTTCTAATCAGACAGGGCAGCAGGCTCCTCATGCTCAACCACTCTATTTGGCACTTTTGTGCAGTGTCAGATATAATTAATCTTTTGTGCAGAGCTTGACAGTGGCTTTTATTATATTTTGATTTTAATTCAGACAACCTTTTTTTTTAAAAAAAAAAATCTCATTAATAATGGCATTATTTTTCATTTTTTAATTGTTCTGCTTAAAGCCCCACATTGCTTACATTAAATTATTTCAATCTAAATGGAAAGTCATTGAGTTTCAAAACAAATTTCACTTGCAGATTTTTATGCCAGTATTTCATTTACTTAATATTGTAAATTATGCTTTATTTAAAAGTGTTCTCTGTTTACCAAGATTATTATGCAAAGAAATTAAGTGTTCCAACATGTAACCAAAGACACTTAAATGGCATTTGTAAATCAGAGTCTCAATTTAGAAGACTTTATGCCATTTAAGATTAAGAATTCAGACTGGAAATAACCCAATAAATACAACTCTGATTTCATTTTGATATGAGAAAAACAATATTTGGGTTCTTAAAAGGAGACCCTGGCCATCAATTTTAAAGTGTCACTTAGCAATACCAAAGTTATCCTCATATCCTCTCTATTATTTCAAGATAATTTAAAGCCTTATGTACTTAATCCATACAGAAATTTCTGACCAAATATTCTGGCATTTGTCAAAACAAGCTGCTCTCTCTCTCCATGTCCTGGGTTCAGCTAGGATAAGATTATTTTTCTTAAGAAGCTGGGAGATGCCACAGCCAGAAAACCAACCAAATCAGATGAGGGGATATTCAATACCAAATTGACATCATACCCATTACTTAAGGGGGAAGGCTGGCTTGGGTAAGCACTCATGATCTGAGCAAGCTGCTGTTGGGTCAGGGACAAGGTGCAGTGAGCTGTTGCATTGCATAACACTCATTTTATATATAATTTAATTTGTATTATTGCTATTGCTGTTGTTTCTTTTCTCTCAACCCATGGGGTGTTACCTTTTCTCCAAATTTTCCTCTCCAGAACACCAGAGTATGGGGTGGTGAAGAGAGGTAGTGAGGTAGCAACTGCATGGTGCTTAGTTGATGTCTAGGGATAAGCAATAACACATGACAAAAAATGGTGTGGGTATGGGGGTCATAAGAGAAAGGCAGGTTCTCAAGGGACTTACCTTTTTTTTTTATTGAGTGACTTTTTCTTATAAACTTCCTCTTCCCTGAGGAAGACAAAAAAGAGACAAAAAGTTGTTCTTTTTTTTTTTTATAGGACTTGAGAGTTAACAAAACTCACAGCTTAGTGTGATTTTGGAGTGTAAAGTCTATACACTGCCTTCCTTAGACAAAATGAACACTGATTATTTCAAGCCTGGTTTCAAAACTATATCAAATCATAGCCCCTTTATGTATCAGATTTATTCAGATCATATCAGATTTATTCTTTAAGTGGACTTAAAAAATGGTCTTACCCTGACCAGTGATTAAGGACTAGAAATGTATGGGTCATTGTAAGAGGTAACTGCAATAAAATGTTAAATACTGTTTGTTTACTGGTTTTTTTGTGTGTGTGTTTTGGTTTGTTTATGTTTTGTTTTGTTTTGTTTACTGAAGATATCTATTGCAGCATACAGTGGTAACCTTTGGATGATACATGAGGGAAAACACTTTAAATATTCATGAGCATTGCTAAGTTTTGAAAAATACTTTGCCCCTCACCTAGTCCTTCATCACTTTCAAAATTACATATTTTTACAGGAAGTTTTTGTTACATACTCAGGAGAATGTTGATTTGGCTTATGGTCATATAGTTTAAAATGCAGTTGCTTGGACTGATAGGAAATTAAATTGATTGTCTGTCTAGATGGTGAAGCTCATTACTATAGGATGAAAATTAGGCTCTCAAAATGAAAAATACCAAAAGGGATTGATTATTTATTTAGTTTACCAAGAATTGCTACAGTGAAAAACAACATAAATATTGGAATATCACTCCATGTTCTTTAGATGAAATACCAGTCTAAAACCATTAGAGATCAAAAGGAACATAGAAAGTGAAATAATTTTCACGCCATTGCACTGAAGCAATATAACAATTTATCTAAGGAAAAGAGCTGCTATTAGTTGTCTGGGTACAGCAATGATTAAAAAACAGATAGGTCTTTGATGAAGCATTCCAGTGTTTAAAAGCTAATATGAGTAGGTATAAAGTTAGAGATAAGTAATAGCAATTATTCAGACAAAAATGGTAAAAAGGATACTCTATATAATTTTCTCAGATACATCAAAGAAAGCTTTAAAAAAAGTTTTAGAAAAATACAAGGTCATTCCCACATATTTCTGCAAGAGCCAAAACACTGATCAAGAGGAATGTAAGCAGTAGCACCTATCAGGAAATCTCATCATACAGAGCAAGTAAATGGCTTTCTTATTAGACAAACATCAATATTAATAAAATACAAGGTGCTGCAGACACTCATTCATACTGAGCCTCAAGCCATCAGGAGTTGGTGGCACCAGCGATTATATCAATGGAATCTATTATAATGTTCCCTTCAGTGCCTTCTGCTGACTTGCTGACTTTAATAATCATAAACTGCAGCATACTATTTGTGAAATAACTATTAACATTGAACTGTATCTCTATAAGTAAATATGTATTTAATGAAAAACTCCTCTGGGGCAGGAGTGTTAAAATGTGGTTGTTCTTGACTATCTTATAAAGATATTTTTTCTTTGGTGGATGGTACTGTGGGAATTCATACACTCTGTTTTCTCTCAGTAATATTATCAATTACTGCATTATTAAATAAATGCCATCATAATAGTTATGTCATGAACAGAACAGTGACATATCTGTAATAAAACCACAAGTACAAATATGCTTGACCTTTGGTTATAAACTTCCTTCAGGAAGTTTGAAACAGATTTTTTTTTTTAAGTGACTGGGCTAATATTTTGATTTCAGACATTTTTTATCAGAAAGCAGTTGCTGGAATATTTCCATCCATCTATTTGGAAATTCAGGTCTAGATTAGGATGTCAAGAGTTAAAATGAAAACAATCCACCAGCTGTTCTGTACGGTGTGAATACAATATGAGATCAAGCTTGACAAAATATTCTGTCTCTAGGTAGGTTACATGGGTGACAGCAAACCTTGGAGACCAGGTTTTACTCTAAATTGTCTGGATATAAGAATATTTGGATAAGCTTGCAATCCACAGCTCAAAATCTTGACCCATCGAAGTTTCTTCTATCACTGCCAATGCATCTGGCTCTGCAAATCAAGGTAACTTGTATCTTTGTCTCCTGATCAATAAGACCCTCTTCTTCTCCTAGAAACATTGCTTTCTCTTAGAAGGCCACTCGTACAGGGAATAAGGAAAGAGTCAATACCAGCGTTCTCCTCTGCCTCTTCCCTGGACCAGCCACCTGGTGAGACTTTATCTGAAATCCAACTGTCATGGCTTCATGTACCTCAAGGTTGAAGGAAAGTTTAACATCACTCCTTGCAAATTGATTCCCTGGAGATTCATGTTACTCTTCTTTTCAGATACATAAATTTCTGGTGGGATGAATAAAAGGGCCAATGCGGGCGGCAAATTTGAGGTTGTCCCTCCTGCTGTGAAATCTAAGAAAGGTCAGCTGGAATGTGTGAATACATCTAGCAGGGCTGGAAAGCAATAAGCTCCACAAAACAGGATATCCCATTCAATTATATTTTATGTTCTTCAGCAATGAGCTGTATAGCCCTCCTGGAAAAGCCTGCCAAAATTTGAATTACATTATCTCTACTGATTTACAGGATATATCTGGGAATGGCAGTGTGGAAATGTTTTGTATTGGGAAGCAAGTCCTAAAATTCTATTGTTTGGGAATGTAAAGAGTCATTTCCGCTTCTCTGAGTTTCAGAACTCTAGGAACCATAGTTTTATCTTTCAAAGTCATTACTGCTTATAATTTTAAGCACACATTGCCAAATTCTGTAGTGATTATTCATTCTGCTTGTCTGTGGATATAGTGAACAGAGCAGCAGGTAGACCCATTTTTTTCTACCTGTGTGTCTTTGATAAACTCTGCATGAGAGAAATGATATCTTTCATATCCCGAATAATATTTTCTGCTTACACAATTCATTCAAAACATCTCAAAGCAGAAAGGAATTGATTAGCATCCAGCAGACTTCATGTAATTTGTACTTTAGTGTGCTCCAGCCATTACTAGTGCAGTGCTAGTCAGGGAATAGCCAGGAGCTAAAACAATTCAAGTGTCTTCAACATTTTCTCAGCTGGATAAGTCTGTATTTGCTAGATGTTATAAAGGGGATACAGCAACTGTTCACCCTTCAGCACCCTTTTTTTCCTCATTCATCCTGTTTGCTTGAGAGATCATACAACAGAAAAAATTGTGAGGATGCCTAACTGTGCTACCATTTCAGCTCTGTTACCATCATGTGGAGCAAGGCCTGCACCTCATAGACACTGAAACTCATCTCACAAAAACATAAGGATGGAGTGATTCTTTCACAAGGCTTTTGAAGCATATCAATAGGAGATAGTGGCTCAGAAAATTGCCTTTTAAAAACTTTTTTGTTTATTTTCTCTCTCCTTTTCTGCCTACAGCAGGAACAACGACAACAAATTCATGATAATTTTGATATGGAAATTTTCAGGGTGGTTATGACCATGAAACTCTCACAGAGTTCAGAAATAAGAATATTAGTAGTTTCTTCACAGACTTGATTCCCATCATATTGCCATGCATTGATGCACAAAGTATCTCTGTAAGGTCATGAAACATTATTGATTATCACTCCTGTCCTATTTTTTCAGGAACTGTGAAGGAAATTGTATTATCTGAGTTTCCAGAGGCAGAACTCAGGCTTTTCCCCTTCTCTTTTGTGTTTGAGCTTGTCCTAATGCAGTCATTATATCTTAGAAATACAAAATGTTAAAAATACTTTTGGTAGAAGACATTGCCATCAATTCTAGGGGACTTTTTGCAAACATGTAGGTCAAAATCCAGGTGACTGCTGAGGGGGAAAGCTATAGCAAGCTTAGTGTTTTCACATCAGCTTGTTCACATTTGTTCTGCACAGAGTGAGCCCAAGTTGGAAAGGTTTAGCCTTGCTTCAGTTCTTCTTTATTTCCATTTGAGCTGTTTCTGGGTTCTTTTCAACGAACTGAAGGGCTGAGGCTACCTCCTGACCTTTTTGTTTCTTGTTGCAGTCATAAGCTCTTAAGTTTATGGGAGGTATTTGTAGTTGACTCAAGTATCAGTAACACCTGAAAGCCTTTTCCTCTTTTTGGGCTTCTTCTGCCCCAGTATGTCTATTTACTCAAAGAATATGTTTTAAATGTATGTACTTTTCCTATGAATGCATCTTGTGGAAAGTTTATATTTAT
>VYZU01088795.1:0-12531 GCA_013401355.1 Ceyx cyanopectus | reverse complement strand
GACACTGCTTGTGACTGGTCGCCAACTGGATTTTACTCCGTTCACCACCAGCCTCTGGACTTGGCCACCCAGGCAGTTTCTAACCCAGCAAAGAGTCTTCCTATCTATGCCATGAGCTGCCAGCTTCCCCCTTTCCTGGGACCGAGATCAGGCTGACAGGCCTGTAGTTCCCTGGATCATCCTTCCTGCCCTTCTTATAGCTGAGTGTCACATTGGCAAGTTGACCAGGATTGCTGATAAATGATGGAGATAGTCTTGTCAAGTTCCTCTGCCAGTTCCTTTAACACTTTCATGTGGATCCCATCTGGCCACATAGACTTGTGGGTTTCCAGTTGTTTTAGAAGGTCATTAACTACCAAGTCCTGGATTATGAGGGGATTATTCTGGTCTCTCTCCATATCTACCAGTTCAGGAGATTGAATACCATGAGGATAACTGACCTGACTATTAAAGACTGAGGCAAAGAAGGCATTAAGTACCTCAGCCTTTTCCTCATCCTTGATAACAATGTTCCCTCTTACATCCAGTAAAGGATGGAGATTCTCCCTGGTTCTTTTTTTTTGTTGTTAATATATTTGTAAAAACTCTTTTTATTGTCTCTTGCAGCAGTGGCCAGGCTGAGTTCTAGCTGAGCCTCTGCCCCCCTAATGTTCTTTCTACATAACCTAATTAAATCCCTGTACTCTTCTTGAGTAGTCTGCCCCCTCTTCCAAAGGTGGTAGACTCTCCTCTTTCTCCTAAGTTGCATCAGAAGCTCCCTATTTAGCCAGGCCGGTCGTTTTCCCCACCAGTTCATCTTACGACACATAGGGACATCCTGCTCCTGGACCTTTAAGAGTTTGCCTCACTGTATTCCATTATGCAGGAGTCTCTGTCAGGAACTTAGATCATCATGACTCTCCTAGGACTGGTCCCCCTGACAGATCATGCCTCTTGAATCTACCACCCCCTGGAGAAGGCTCTCATCTCTTCACTGCAGTACTTATTTCACCTTCCAGTCACTGGATGAGGTAAGGGAAAATCTCACTCTAAAAAGTGCTGCATGACATCTGCCATGGCTGATCATTATTTCTTCTCATGACGGCTAAGTAGGCAGACTTGTACACTTAGCACTCCAAAATTATATGAGCAGAATATATTCTGTGGACAAAAAAAACAACAGCAGAAAGTTTTAAAGACACCATGGGAAATTTAGCTCACAAAGAAAATAAAAGGCTTTTCAGGATAATTTTTTCTCATACCCCTCATTTGGGCAAGTGAGAAGTAATGAGGGAATGCTGCATGTGAGGAGACCATCCTCATCACAGAGTCAGCCCACAGCAGCAGGAACAGGAGCAGTCTTCCCCACTGAAGCAGGATAGCCCTCTGGTACAGCAGGAAAGAAACTGGTACATGTTTATAGTGGAACCAGTTGCTACACAGGACTTGATACTTGTCATCCTGGCTTCAGGACATTAAACTAGCCTTGCAGCTCTATTATAAGGACACTGAGAACACTTGAATATTTGAAAAATACAAGTTTGGTCATGAGTTGTAGTGCCAGGAAGAAAGGGTAAATTACATTAATTTGTGGCTCCCCAGGTGGCTCCAACATGGAGCACCCATGCAGTACTCTTCAAAAGTACAGGTGTTCCGAGCTGAAGATACATTAAAGATTAAATGTAAAGATTAGTTGTCCTGGGAGATGGAAGTGGTTCCAAGGAGAAACAGTTAAAATAGGAAAGATTAAGTAGGAGATCTGTAGCACCTACTTTGTTTTGTTTTACTGGGTTGTTTTGTCATTTTTTTGTTATATGTTTGAAGGTGGGAGAGGATACCTGGTACTGAATGACCTCCATAGACCACTTAAACTGACCAAGGTGTCCTCTAACCCTCAGTTTTATTCTTAACCTTGGCTTGACATCTCCCTACTTTAGAGTGTTTTTCTTTCCATTACAGCTTCTGACAATATCACACTCATCTCACAAAAGGGAAAAGAGTTCAGGGCAGTGTATCTGGGTTTAGTTCATGTTTGACATCAGACACTGAAATGGAAAGGAATAACCTGGAACTTAGAAGCTGACTGTCAAGAATGCAAATGTATTTAGAAGGCTACAGTTTGCACATACACCTGAGCCTCGTGCTGGAAATTTACGCATCAAAACAAGTTTTTATTGTAGAATTGACATTCACACTCTAATAGTTCCTGTAAAAACATCTCTTATAATCTAACATGTGGTAAAATGCAGCTAAAGTGCAGGTACTTAATCTTCCCTATAGATGAAATGAATAAAACATATAGAAATGTTTGTTGTACATTATCTATGGGGAAAAAAATGTTATTGAAAAATAAGGAGATGTTTGGTTTTTGTTTTTTTGGTAATTAAAAAATATTCTGACTGCACACACATTGAATTCAATTACATGTCAAGATGGTGACTGTGCTATTGAGTGCAAAATGTCATGAAGACTGGAGTAACTAAAGGTGACTAAAGGTGTTATATCGTTTTCCTGCTGAGACAACACTATGTAATTGTAAATCAAGTGTTACATAAATAAACTTCATGAGTGAATCAAAAAGAAGGTATTTCCAAGAGAAGTTTCCTTTTATTTTTTTTTTCTTTTTCTTAAAGCACAGCAACAGATTTGTTCTTAATAGTTGGAAAAAGATTCTTTAAATATATTTGTGTCAGGCAAAAATATAAACTTTTCAGCATCTGAACTCTACTGTACTCAGGATGGGTCACATCTTAGTTGCCTCTTTGCACTACTAACCCAAGTAGCAGTGCAATGTACCCTGCATTAAAGTCCATAACTGACACTTGCCAGATGAGGTATTTTAAGCCATTTATTATCTTTTATTGGAGAAAAAATGTAAATTAATAATTTTTTCACCAATTCCACACTTTCTTCACTTCTGTATTTCATTTAACTCAAGTTGTTTCCTAAATCAACCCTAGCACCACAGTCAAAGTCTTCTCATTGTAAATGGGCACTTTACCTGACTGATAATGGAGCAGTCACCATAACGGGTCAGGACAGACCAGGCAAAGGCTTCTTTGGTAGCCCTTGGTCATATGGTAAGGTTCACATGCTGCAGCATCGTTCCCCAGAAAAGCTGTTGGGGCTCTGTGGGAGTACTGGGCAAACTAAGCTGGGCTGAGGCTGGTGAGATCAGGCTATACAGGAGGACAAGGTCAGCAAGGAATGGGGTTTTCTGCCTCTTTGGTGGAGCTACGTGACAGCTGTAGGCAAGTCCCCTTTTAGGCAACCATTGGGAATGGACTACCTATGCAATGAAACACAGAAACTGTTTTATTTACCCAAATGTCAAGGAATTTTTCTGAGATTTGCATTGCTGCTTTTTTTTTTTTTTTTTTTTTTCTGAACACAGTTGTTGGATAACTTACCAAGCAGTCCTTTACAGTTGTAATTTAAATTGCCAAAACACAGGTAACCCACAGCAAGTTTTTCTTTAAATATAGGTGCAAATAGATCCACACATTACATCTACATTAACATTGTTCCAGCATTTCCTTAACTATACCTGAAGTATTTTGTACCCATTGTAATTAATCCATTCTGGGCTTTGGAGTAGCACTATTGTACAAATTGCAATCTCAGTCTACTCTCATCTAAATCTATAACTGCTTTCAAAGAAGCTGTACACATGTTATATATGTCATGTGTTTAAAATTATAGAAGAGTTATAAATAGAATAAAGAACATCCTAGACAATTGTTTTTTCATGCATTTCAAGAGCTAAGAGGAAAATATTTGATTCTATAGGGATTAGTGGCTTACTGTTCTTTGGGAACAAGAGATATTTAAGTGAGATCAATGTATCAGAATACTTTTTGCAGATTTATTTTCTCTTTTAGTCTAAGACTGCAGAAAAATGAAGCTGTTATTAGTATGCTTTGGAAGATACTGTTTCAGAGGATCAGTTTTGGCCAAAGCAGTA
Source organism: Ceyx cyanopectus (assembly GCA_013401355.1). Classification (NCBI taxonomy): domain Eukaryota; kingdom Metazoa; phylum Chordata; class Aves; order Coraciiformes; family Alcedinidae; genus Ceyx; species Ceyx cyanopectus. The sequence goes on along the minus strand of VYZU01088795.1, from coordinate 8,588 downwards.
GTACTTGACATATTAAAACAAGCCCTAGACACTAAGCAGCTGGCTTTTCTGTAAATTTAGTTATTGATCTCCTCATCTTAACAAACTAGAACACCTGTTGCAATAGTGGAATTGCAACATAAGTACTGCTGTGGTATGTGCTACCAAAGCTGCTTTGCTCCACACTTAGTTTTTATTAAGTAAACTGATGCTTATGCAAGTTGTTGTCAAGTTGAAAATACTTGACATTACAAATTTACCCACGCCTAACTCTAGCAAAACACTTAGGCATATGTCTAACTATCAGCATGTGAATAGTGTCACTGATTCAAATAAACAGGCTGTTCAGTGAGCCTGAAGAACTTTGTTTACCTGTTCTGTAGCCCATGATAGGTATAACACTCCAATGTGTCCTAGGCTGCTAATAGTATATCGTAAATCAGAAATTAAGGGTCTCCATTCAAGAGAGAAAGTATATCTTGCTTCTGTCTCAGGGAGGCATGCAGCTGCTATATGATCTCTTGACATGTCACTGTGCAATGTATAGAAACTTAAAATGTACATACACATACATCTCTATCCAGTGTTCATGGCACAGATCTTGTATTTTCTTTCTTCCAAACAACCAGATCCAGAAGGCAAGACAAACTGAAAATTACTGTGCCCTTCAAGCTCTCCTTGCAGGTTGACTTGAGGCAGAATTACTGTACCCAGGAACAAGTCATACAATATGTGCTGAATGCTCCAGGAATGATTTAAAACAGCTCACTGACATTTCAAGAGGGTTTTGGCTTTCAGAAGACACCTACCCAAATTTTTCTCCCAGTATTGAAGTAAAACACAAAGGTCCCTCTCAGCATAAACAGTCCTGCTGCACAGACCTTTCACAAAGTCAAGGCACATCTGTGAGTTCAAGAGAAGGACAAACAAGAATAAGACCACAGTCATTATGTCACAGCATCAGAGAAAAACAATGTGCACGTGAGGTTACGCTGCTATTCTTCCCCTCCCTCTGTCCCCAGGCTGTCCCTGTATATGTAGACTGTTCCTCATTGCTGTTTGTCCATCTTGTTCTCCAGTGATGAAAACACAACAGTCTACCCAGCCAAGTCATTCCAATGCTGTACTGTCCTGTACACAGGAGACAGACAGACTGTTCTTTTGTTTTTACAGCAGCTTTTACGTATTTCAAGACTAGTTACATGTATTAGATTAGTCAAGAACCTTGATTCTGACTGAGCTAATGGTTGGTTTATGTTTCAGGCCGTTATTGATTGCTGGCTCATGGCCCATATATTTTCAAACACTCTCCTACGTTTTTTAACTTGATGTTAGGACTCACTCATTGAACTCACCTAATTGCTCACGCCTTCCTGTTCCCCCAAACATGCACATTCATGTGGTGTCACAGTTTAGGGCCTGTAGAGTATTAGAAGCTGCAGTAGGAGCTGGTATAGGAGTAGCAGGGCTTGTTTGGGGAGAGGCCTGCAGAACCTTAACCATGGCAGTGTGTTTCCTGCAGGTCATGGAGCATATCACAAAAACTTACTGGGAAGCGGCACTCACTCTAAGTTTTTTGGTGGCTGCCTGACCTGTGTTACTGCACCAATAACTAATATGATGCTACACAGTAAAGGCATTAACAAATAATAACATGATATTTTGGTAATAACAATAGCCACAATCCTCACAGTTTAATGGAGTTCTAAAGTCCAGTGGAGTCAGATTAGCGTGGGAGAGGAGCAGTAGAATTTCCCAAGACAAAACCAAAAGAATTCCTAGTAATAAAATCCACCATGTAATGCCCATAGTACAGAGACACACCCGCTGCCCGTTTCAGTGCAACATAAATCAGAGATACACACCACAAGAAACCAGCAGCTTTCGCCCCATGCCCAGAACCAACATCTTTCAGATCAACAGTGAGAAAAAGCAAACAATAACGCATACAGCACATAAGAGAGCAGCACAGCATTTAACTCAGAAAGGAATGCTAAAAAAAACATTAACTGACACTGCGTTTAAAAACAGCCACTATTATGGCAGTCTGTTTTAGTTTCCAATTCTTAAAGATGCTCAGGAAAAATCATACTCCCTCAAGTGAGTGAATTGGAATTTGAATTATTTGGGCAATATATCAAAGCTCTGATTGAGCCCCACATTGGGCACCAAAAAATCTGCATGGTTTAGGATTAGGGAAACCCCCAGACCCATAACAGACACTGTCTTTTAACTTGTTTCCCTCCCGCAACAGGGAATAGAAAAGGAATAAGGGAAAGAGACTTAGCAATTGGAAAAGGAAACCAGAACAATTTTATCGAAAATGAAAATAATAATAATGAAATACATACACATATGTACAAAACCACTACCGAACCCAACCCCCCTGATGGTAATTGCATCACCATCACTGATGTTATGGAGTTCTCTTAGGGAGAGTCCCAGACTGGACCCCACAGCAGATGAGAGCTGTGTTCAGGAGCTGGATTGTGGCACCAGGTTGGGGAACACACTAATTGGGATTGAAGGCAGTATGGACAGAGTGCTCCTTGGTTNTCTCACTCAAACCAGGACAGGTGGAAAAAGCAGCATATGTGGAACCTGACAGATGTTGGTATAGAGGATCCATAGGCATTCTCACAGAATCACAGTATGTTAGGGTTTGGAAGGGACCTAGAAGATTATCTATTCCAACCCCCCTGCCTAAGCAGGATCACCTAGACCAAGTCACCCAGGAACAGATCCAGTCTGGTCTTAAGTGTCTCCAGAGAAAGAAACTCCACAACCTCCCTGGGCAGCCCTTTCCAGAGCTCTGTCACGCTTACTGTGAAAAAGCTTTTCTTTGTGTTTACCCTAAACCTCTTGTGCCTCCATCTACCACCATTCTCATTGCCATAGAGTGTCTGAAGGAAACTTGAGACACCCATTCACAAACTTAGATGCTCTTCCTTTTTTTTCATAAGCAATCCTAGTGCAACAGGAGTCTTGGAAAACCACCATTCTTGAAAGCCAGCAGAAAATGTTGACCATCACTTGGACTGATGTCAATGTCCATATAACATTGCTGAGATAGGGTAAGAGTACCACTACTCTCAGAAAGCATTGGCAGGGTGCCAGATCACCAAAACACTGGGACAGGAACAAAGAAAGCTGGACCACTTGACAGCCCCAACTGCAACTTAGACTCAGGGCCCAGACTTTCATGTGCATCTGTGGGTTTTATTTTTTAAGCAAAAGTATAAAAAATGTATTATCTCAAAATATCTTAGGAAATGGTGGGTTTGTGTGACATTCAGTAAAATGTAGAGTACCTCAGAGTTGTGCAATGTTATTGTTAAGGTTAGACACAGAAGAACATTGAAAGCCCTGTGAGTCTGAGGTAAGATGCAGCCAATCACTTAAGAAAATTATTTTTTCCTTAGGAAAATGGACAAAAAAAAAATAGAAGGAGAGGTTAAAATAACGTTCAGGAAGAATCCCCAATGAACTGATATTTCTTTACCTTGAAACACTGAAGTGAAGAATCCTACATAGCAGTTTCCAACGGTGTCTTTTTGAGGCAGTTTAGGTATGCATTAAATTTCAAAAAGCTGCATTACAGAGTGTATACAATTACAAAGCCTACCACTGCATGACATTTCTGAACTTAATGCATTCAGGAAGTTAAATACCCATTTGTTTACATTTCTGTATATTTACCCAACCATATAGATATCTCCTCAAGTTTTATGGTTTGGTTTGGTTTTGGTGTGGTTTGTTTTAAATCAGGTATTCTTTACTTAGTTATTTTTTACTGAATTATGTTGAATGCTGTGCACCATAAAGCACACAAACCAAGGAAGGCTTCCTCCTTCCCCATATGCTGGAGCTGGAAGGAGATAAGATTTTCAAAAGGCAATTCTCTGGACATGATAATTTTTTACTATGGTGGCTTCTCACCATTACTGGGAGAAAAGAGAACTGTGAGATGAGTTCTTTGCAGTGAAGTTCACACCAAGGCTAGCTGTCCGCATGCACACAGAACAGCTCCAGGCTCAGCTGATATTCTTCTCTTTCTTCTATATTGTTTTTCACAAGAGTGTTCCAGGATGTACATTACTTTGTTTTGTTATGTAGGACAAATGTTGCTTAACCTGGTACAACCCTGAATAAATTTTGCTGTGCCAGATGGGTTTGTATTCTAATGCTTGAATTGATAGTTTTTTAAATATTGACTGAGGGACTAGTGCAGGAAAGAATATTTAACTCTATGGAGCAGTAAATTATTATCATATGAACAGTACCAGCTCAGATCATCTGTGCATAGAATAAGCCTATATGCTGCAGCTAGCATTGACAAGATATACTTTCAAAGGCAAACCCTAAATCAGTTCAGTACAATGAGTATAAATGAATATACTGAATAAATTATAAACCACCTTAAGAAATTATCCTCCTGAAATGTGCAGCTAAATCTAAAGCATACAGATGAAGAATACTTTAGTCAACACAAATGAGATGAGTGGCAAATATGTGTAATATTAATTAAATGATGTTAGAATGACATACTCCTTCTCTGAAAAAATCTGTAAGCCAGGTATGCATAAGGCAAAAGACAGGGTGGGATCAGAAAATACATACCCAGGAGATTATCTGTGATAATTCATATACATCTACAGTGTCACATTATTATGGAACAGCCAATTCCTTAAGTAGATCAAAATTTCAGGAGTGGTCTGCCATGTCAATCATCGTCAGCTCCCAGAGAATACTGTGCTTGGGAAAGTGAGAGGTGCATGGCTGACGGAGGTTGAAGAATCAGAGTAGCTAAAAGAGCCTAGATTTAATATGTGGCTTATTCCTAACCGTTTCTAGTTTGACTGAAGAGTACATTTTTTAATAGATGTGCAAGAACATAGTAATTTGTCTTTGCAAGGCCATCTGGATGAACAGAGGTACACTGTCATTTTAAAATGTTCTTAAAATTGATTATGACAACTAGGTTGCATCAGTACAAGGGGATATTGTACTAGTACTGGTAATTATCTGGAGATTTGGTGGAGGAAGAGGAAACAGCCTGGTTCTTGTCTACCTTAAACTGGTTCAAAATAGCCATAATCCATTAAAATGAAGGGTTTTGTAGTGATGTAAAAGTGGTGTAAATAATATGTAAGAACGTGCCGTCAGTACTAGCAGCACAATGAAAATCCATTTTGCTTAGGACTGTCTTTCAAGTGGCAGGAAAAATAGAGCAGAACAGAACACTGTAATCAAAATTGCTACAATAATCACATTGCAATAACAGAAAATGTCTCCAAACTGAGCTCAAGCTTAGAATGAAAGTTAAATGTCCAAGCTCCAAGGTGCTGTAACATCTTAGCAATTTAATTTAAGACTCTCCACTCCTGGGAGACAGGTACGATGGGTGAGAGGGGCGCCTGCTTCGTGAGGAACCCCAGAAGCTCTCCTGACCGCAAGGCAGCATCCCGAGGAGTCCAGCAGCTGTAACTTCCTTACATAAAGGGTCGTTAGACACTGGAATGGCCTGCCCAGGGAGGTGGTGGAGTCGCCATCCCTAGCGGTATTTAAGGAAAGATTGGATGTGGCACTTAGTGACATGGTCTAGCTAGGTGTCATGGTGACAGGTCTTAGGTTGGACTTGATGATCTCAAAGGTCAATTCCAGCCTCAACAATAATTCTATGTCTCACGCAACCCTGCCTATGGCTGGGAGAGTGGCACCAAGAGAGCGGGGAAGTGGGACAGAAAATAGCAAGACACAAAAGAGACATGGAAGACCAAGCAAGCCTCAGTGACCTGGGGAGCAGGGATTGCTCCAAAGAAGGGCACTGCAGGAAGCAAAGTGGCATGAAGACAGATTTTAGTCTCTGATGCATAAGTGAGATTTGATAGTGAGGACAGGGACAAACCCATCCCTGAAAAAGGTCTTAGGAAAGGAATGTTTCAATATTTTTTAAAATTTCCAGGATGCATTTCCTAACATTGGAGCTGGAGGATCCACACTTCAGAGAACCCTGCACTCCACAGTAAATGGGGATTCTAGAGCTGCCAGCTGTAGCAGGGACCACAGGTGCCCTAACACCCCTAGCTTCCCCATGGTAAACCTGGAAGCATAGGGAATATCACAAATGTGACATATGCTTAGGAACAAAACAATGACAAGACTACACAAAGCTTCTTCAGTCCTTTGAGATTGTGAAGAAATAACTGGAAGCACAGAACTAGGCCCAAGGGATGCGATTTGCAAGCAAGTGAATATTTGCTTAAGCAATGTGAGATTGCACTTCCAAAGTGGAATTAGGATGATACATACTTGGCTTCTTTCAGTCAGTTTTTCTGTTTGTCAGATACTTTTATAACTACTTTCTGCCTTTTGAGGTATTGTTGAGACATACCACGATTCAACTTCAAAAAGTTTATCTGTGTTTAACATCTTCCTTGCTGTGGTTGTGTGCACTACACAGTAACAGAATTATCAGCACTCGGGTGTACACCCCATGACCACAAAACCATCCTGTTCTGTTACCTCTACGGGGGACCATCCACCGCAGACTTCTGCATCTCTCAGTGGGGCATCAGAACATGGAAAGCAAGAAACTACCCAGAAACAAATGCAGAAAGACTTTCCAGGACCTGATCAAGTTCATTTGTGTGTGCACCGGGCACCTTTCCATAACTCTGAAGTGAACATGCCACTAGAATAGCAACTAGACTTCAAACAGAGGCAACAGTATCACAGAGTATTAAGGGTTGAAAGGGACCTTAGAGATCATTGAGTTCAAACCACCTGCCAGGCAGGATCATAATCTAAGTATAAACATTGGTCTTATGGACCACAGGCATTCATTTACTTTACCATAGAGTGAAAAGCTATAAAGGTATGTGGGTTTTTATTGCTTTCTTAACAGGATAACAATAACAGTGATAAAAATATAAATCCATTTACGTGAACAGGCAAAACAACAAACCATCAAAAGAGGGAATCCAGACTCACTCTTCTTTATGGAGACATGTTCCCTCTCCCCCAGTCCTTTACATACCCCACTGAGCAGGGACAAAAAATTTCAAAACAATGATTACAAAAGAATTTCAATTCCTGTATCTGTTTTTATTTAGCAAAGACTTAATGAGCTCCTTCATATATTTGGAAAAGACATTTTTGTTTTGCTTTTTAGCAGATATCTTGCAGAACGTACTAATATAAATATATTGATGAGTAATTTGTTACATCAGAAAAAAAAAATTAGTTTAAATTTAAACGCAAGCATAGAACTGATGTAATTTCATTAATAAAATCTATGTAAGTACCCATACTAGGTTTCTTTATGCAAAGAAATGCACCTGGCACCCACAGAAAAGATGAACCATGTTTGATTTACATGAAACAGCATTCCAAGATTACTATTATGACTGCTAGACCAAACACTCTCTGATGATGTTATGTAGGCACCATAGACTTAGTCTAGGTGATCCTGCTCTGGCAGGGGTTTGGACTAGATGAGCTTCTAGGTCCCTTCCAACCCCTAACATTCTGTGATTCTGTAATACTTCCAGAGAGTATCACTACTTGCACCAAAACCATTCTGATAGCAGGGTTGATAGTCGCAGCCAATGATGGTGTCTTGTGACCGTGAAGGAATGAATCAGAGATATCCTCTGAGAAAACTGAGCAACAAAAATTGCAACAAAGGACTTGAGTCCTTTGCATATTCTGAACTCATTTTGTCACAAAGGGAAAAATGTTGGCTTGTGCAGACAGATTCTGAATACTCTTCCCAAGACAATTTTCCTCTACTGAATGTATCAATCCTAACGTAGAATTACAGCAGACAGAATAATTTATTATAAGCAGCTTTGGGGTTTTGGTTTTTTGTTGCCTTTTTCTTTTTTCCCAAGGTTGTATTTACCTAGTTTCTGAATTTTATAGTAATTAATTTTCCAGAACTCTTCTGGAGCAGAGCCGTGACTCTACATAAATAATTCCTGGCAAGCACCCCTTGCCATACACACAGTGACTTCCCTTTTCTATAATGTATACTGTCAATACAAAAGTTGTTAATTTTCAGCAGACAAAAGCCACCATGCTGTTTTCATATCCCAGTGAACATATGTCTAAAGAGATTATTTGGGATGTTGCAAACAGGGACATTGTTAAAATTACTCTGGATTCATACTCCTGGCAAGAATACACATTTACACATCCAAAATGTGTTACATGTGAAGACTGTAAAATTCATTTAGAATACATTCATCCTGTTAACACTGCTGCCAACAAACTTGTTAGAATATTTTCACTATCATTACCTAAAAGGAAGGCAAACACAGCTATTTTTATGTGATTCATGGAAATTTTCTGTTGTGTTAATGAAATCCCCTTTATTCTGTTCTGAGAGGATTTTCTAGATCCATACATACTACTTCTGCCAAGTCATGTTGTGTGTGTCAGTAATACAGCAATATGGAAGAAGAAAAGTCATACTTATTTGCACATTTGGAGTGACTCGGACAGATCTCTAGGTAAATTACCATTCCTCCACAAAGCAGCTTTGTACAAGTAATAAATGATATGTTTTTTGAATAAAAAAATACATTGTAAAGTATATTCTAGAT